>JANHGN010020482.1:170504-184690 GCA_024605025.1 Megaceryle maxima | reverse complement strand
TCAGAGTTAGTTTCTTCTATTCAAAACAAGCTACAGCTGCAAAATTAAGAGACTACAACCCAACATTTATGTTTCACAGACTAACACAGTAATTATTTAAAAGAGGAAAATTCTCCTAAGTTTTGGATAAGTATTTTTTTCCATGTAACTGCTATGTGTGTATGCATTTCTTACTTTTATCCCTTACTCCTCCCATTTAGGTGATGTTGCTAAGCCTGGTATAATCACTCATGTGGATAATATTCAAATCACTGTCGCCTTACAATTTTCTGTGCTTTGACCCTCACTGTAAACACTTAAAGCTTAAAAGCCTATGAACTCCAAAGAGCTGCCATTTCAAACAGATACCTTAACAACTTAATATTTATTTCTTGACATGCAATGTAGCTTACTTTCAAAATTATACTTTTCTAGTACCTTCAATTTTACATGTTTATTTTTTCTGATCATACCTTGTTAATACCTAAAATTTGGAAGCATGTTAATTCTTACCTTGAGCATTGTGACACAATTGTAGAAACTTCAGCTGTGGCAGTCAACAGTCAGTGCTGCTTATTACAACACTGTAAGATCCAGCTGCAGAGAATAATTCTGTTTTCATTGGTGCAACTCATGCTCCTGTTTGACTAACGGTAAAACTGGGAATAAACCAAAGTGTGTATGCACATTACATTAGTTTTACGGTTCTGTAATGCCATTGACTCCAACATTAGAGTTACACTGCTATAAATCAAACAGCATTCACAGTCTGGGAGTACCTTTTTGAGTCAAAAGCTGGCATTTCCACACAATTACTGATCCAAATAGACTGCAGTTAATGCCCTTCTTTTTTTTTCAGAATACTTTGCATTGTAGTTTTCACTGCCACTGATTTAGCTATATAATTACTTTTCAGTGGTGGCAACACCAAACATACTTTCTCCTTGCTATCAAGACAGCATTTGTTTTGCCAGTTACAGTAACCGCATGTGTCACTGAAACCATGAACAATCACCAGGGCCTGTGTGATGGTTATGCTATAACTAATGAAAATGTTGCTGTTGACCCACAAGACTCACAGAGGAGTAAGAATTCCACAGAGGCAGCACAGAATTGAATATCACCGCCCAACCCAAAGTATTTTTAAGGAGTGTACTTGAAAAAGCATTTTAAAATAAATTCAGGTTAGTCTATGCTAGATACTATCAGTGAGACTAAAGGACACTGTAGAGAGCTTTAATTGAAATCACATTTTCAATTATTTACTTCAGGCAGTGACAAACTGATCAGGGCAACATGAAACTCATAAGCTAATTTATATTGCTACATTCTGTGCTGCTGTGGCTAGACTGATGCAGTCACCTCATCCTAGAATATGCACATTATGCTATATCACTTAACAGGCAGTTTATATTTAGGTTTATTAGTGTAAGCCTATCAAATTCAATGTCGCCATATGCAATTAATTTTAGTGTTTTCTAAGGTTGTACCAGATCCAAAGTAATCAGTAGAAGTCAAAATAAAAAAAAAAACCTCTTCTTGGAATCGAAGTCACACATATATGCTGAATATAAATTTCTATATTATCAAGAATTCTGCTTCCACAAATTGAATACAATTTAGTGAAAAAAAAATAAAAAGGCCATAAAAATGAAGCAAATTATTTTTCCTACTAGAGCAAGAAACGAAATGTTTCTAGCTGAAGCACAAATCACTCAAACAGTAAAATGGGAGGCAGTCATCATTGCTTTACTGATTTTAAAGTTAATGGATAAATTTAATAACTAGACATTTTAGAAGCCCTTATCTTGATACTCTGCTAAATGTAAAAATGGGATTTCAGCACTTAAAGGATTAAGAAAGGAATGTAAACTCTTAAATCCAAATTGCAAGCCCTTGTTCAGCTGCCACTTAAACCTTAGAGTTACCTAAATTACTTCAAGGTGTGTGTCTTAAATATCTCATGGCACCTAAAATTCCACTTCCAACTATTCTTGGCAACCTTCAAATCATGACATGGCCAAATAACTCAGTGCTTAAGATCAGTCATGTTCTATCAACCTGTCACACTCAATTGCTCTAGAATTCTTTCATTGCTCCAATAATTGCTTAAATTGCTCAAATTTCTTGGAAGTACATTGTGTACATGAATCTAGTCAGTACATTTTTGGAAGAATTCCACTTTTAGGAAATAAAGAAAGGATTTTAGAATCAGGCCTTTTATCTGGAAAACTGATTATTTCAGGCCTTCCAAAACAAGTACAGAGATACTTTTTTTTAATTAAAATATTTCATTTACCTTCTAAATATTTAATCATACACCTGTTTTACACATGCTAAAAGCTTTGCTGATTTTAATGAAAACATTTAAGTTATGTATTATTTCAGTTTTTGAAGTAAGGAAACCAAAGAACAATTAAATCCAAATTGCTAGACATAATGGTAATAATAAAAAATATTTTACAGGCAAATTTTAGTCTTTAGAGAGAACAAATTATTTCTGCTTGTTAAGGACATCTGTCACAAACTGAGACGTACTTCTGAACATGCATGCAGATGCAAAATAAAACGATGCACAAAGCAATGTACAAATCCAGCAACTATTTATGAACACTATGCCGAATCACACTTTTTTAGGCCAAAATAAACATCAGAACATACAAACCTATAGCCACATTTTCAGATGAAACTGGTGTAAGTTCAAGCCAAATGCCTACTAAATAGGGCCAGGGAAGCAAAAACACCCTCTATCTTCCTTATCCTGCCTATCTGTATTCTTCATCTCTCCCTGTATTTCCTCTCTGGGTCTTTTACTATAGCTGTTTCATGTCCTGTTGTTCTCTGGAGCTGAGTGGACTAGATAGCAGATGTCTGTGATGGCAGAGGGAGGTTTTTAATTATATAGGGGCAGAGGAGAACATCATGCTCAAAATTTTCAAGTGTGCAGTGCTAATTCACATGCATGCTTATTTAAGTGGAAAGCAGTATATGCTCAAAATCTTTTAAATTATTATGCCTGTGCTTTTTCCTTCATCAATATGTTAGAGGCAATAAAAAAGTGATCATATAAATAGTTTATGGTGCATTTTAATATTGTTGTATGTGGGGGGAAGAAGTATATCAATTTTATTTCAAGAAAAAACATACTTCTAAAAGATACTTTTCACATATGCTGTGAAAACAAGAATCCTAGTTTTGCACATGATGCAATGTGTCATTCTTAAATTCTAAAAATGCAAAGCAGCTGCCATTTAAAAAACGAATATGAAAATTATTGCAATGTCATGGTAAAAACCCAAATGAAAACAAAATATATTAAAAATCTGGTTAAAACAAACTAAGCACAATTGTATGCATCTGAGTTTCTATGAACTGATCAATGCATCCACTGTCTTTATTATATGTGTTATATTTTTTATTATACAATTATTATTTATCTTTATTATACAAGTCTTCTTGCTGAGACTATTTTTATGGCTTATTAATTACCGTCATTGCTATTTACAGACTGTAGACACCTGTCCACTGAGAACTGGACCGAGACCAGCTAGAAGAGTTATCCTCTCACAAATAAAATCCCATATGTTCAAAGGGCTACAGGAATGAACCCTGGCTAATAATTCCTCACAGTATCATCCTCAATTTGGTAGATGATTGTCATGGGGTCACTGTAGAGCAGAGGGATGATGGGTGGGAGACATAATGACTCTCCACAGAGAGAAAAAACAATGCCATGGATAAGGAATTTATAATCTTGCAACTGTTCCTTTGAAGTTTGACGACCAAAGAGACTTCTGGTCAGTCAGGAAAATTTATGCATTATGTTCCACCACAGTACTGTTGTAATTTCTGGAAATTAACATTACTTCACTATTCTGAAGAAACTTTCAGATTTGCATACCTGATAATATAGTTTCAAGTTGTTTGGGGTTTTTTTGGTTTTTTTTTTGTTTGGTTTTTTTTCTCCCATCCTAAAAATAAATGCATGTAGCTTTACCTTTATCTAATTTCAATTATATTAAGAGAGATAAGTAGAGAATCTACTCAACATCAAAGTGATTGGGATTTTTTTCTTTATTTTTAAGTGCTAAGCAAGTGCTACTGTATCAGGTGCTTTAATCAGCCTAAATCCTTCCTGTCTCAAGGGAACAACCAAGGACTACCAAAGAAAGAGGCTGATCAGCATAGAATATACATCTGCTTATTACAAATAAATATATCGCATTTTAAAATCTCAAGGACATAATCAGCATAAAGAGAGTTTCTGAGAGAAGAGATCTGTAAAGTTGATACTGATTTTTCTCCTCTATGAAAAAAATATAAAAAAGTTTACTTGCATAAGCAAATGAACAAATTAAATTGGAATTTACATGAATTCACTACTGAGGACTGCAGTTCAGTGAGTGTATTACACTGAACTACCAAGATGGATTTCTGTGCTCATAGAGATATGCACTACATATAAAAATCAAGATTTTAAAATCAGCCCCGGGGTAGGAAAAACAATTATATTACTCTATAATAATTAGCAGTTAACTATAACCTCTAATTACTTTCAGACGGAAATATTATGATCATTTTTTGTAACAAAGATGGCACCTGCATAACATTAACGAATATGTGATGACAAAGGGACAGTTTGATTTTCACCACTCTGTAAGTGAATAAATATGAAACAACCAAACCTTCCTCTAAAGGATTACAGTGTTTCCATTACTACAGAACATGATGGATCTCCCCTGTTGTACTAATTTTCATCACCTTGTAGATTTTGGCTACAGAAAAATCGAAGCAGAAAGCACAGTATTGACTACAGTAAGATGATTATAAAAGGGTATTTTTTTCACTAAATTCTCATTTCATCAATACCAAGCAAAAAGAAATTATCCAGTCCTCATTAATACCAAACCACTATCTGTAATGTATACAGAAAATGCTTTGTGGGGAAGATACACAGTCCTGAAGAGAAGTTAGCATCTCAAAGCAAACTACAACTACAACAGGTCATCACTCAATATTGTAAATAGCCATGGAGTTCAGAACAAGCAGGAAGGCACTACTGATGCAAGAGGATGTGGAAAAAAAGTTTAAAAAAAAGCAATCAAAAGCAGATGAATAGACAGGAAACCAAACCAGAAGGAAAACAAATAGAGCTAAAAAGTAGACAAACATTATCAAACAAAAGACACAGCTAACACTGAAGTTAGTAACGAAGATGAGAAATGAAAGAAGAGGTATTTTAAAAAGAAACTATAATAAAAAGTCCAAGAGAAAACAAAACACTCACAAATTGGTGGTGAAATTTAACACCTTTATCACAATTAAGTGAAAAAAAAATTATAAAGCTCTGGATAAACATAACAACAATAAAAATAACAGATGAACCTAAAACTAAAAAATGAAGGAAGGAAATCACAAATCAAGACATACTAGTAATTTCCAAGGCTTCTTTCCAGTACAGGAAAAAATTAATTTTCCATTTCTCTTACAGTATCCATTTAATGTAAACTACATTTTCATGAATAATACCTACTCATTTTATGTTCACTGCAAGCAGAAATTAAAGCATTATGTATGAATATTTTTATGTTCAAACCCCCTACTGTAAGAGGCCAGTATTAAAACTCAAAAGGGAATATCTTATAAATTAGCAAATGACAAAGTTGTTTGTAAACAACCTTTTCTTCCTATATCACACAGTCTGTAATAAGACTTTAATGTCAATGAAACAATATATTAAGAACATACTCCCTATTAATTCTAAAAGACAGCCATCACTGTCATCAACCCCCCTTGAAAATACAATGATATGGATGAAGAGAAAGAGCTGATCTATGGATCCCAGGTGTTGCACTCCAATTATTTTAAAGGTTACCATTACCTCGATTATAAACTGTTTAATGCAATGAACTTTCTTCCCATGTACTTATGAACTACCGTAAAAGCTCTAACAAGTGTTTTCAGAACACTGCTGCAACATTAAAGTGTTGCTGTGAATGTAACAGTAAGAACAGAAGACACAAAGCAGAAAGAGGAGGAGATAAGACTTTGAAATGCTTTCATTCTGGCTACTGGGGCTGATTTTAGCACTGTGAATATTGCATTGTGAACACAGGGCTGAACTGTGTTTCATTATGCTTTAATTGGCTATTTGTAATGTAATTAGATTAACACCTATTCAGTGGTTGTTTTGGGTTTATAGCAAATCTCAGAGTTAGCGGGAAGGCAAGCACTCAGATGATGGTTTGAAGCCACAGTCATGAGGTTTTGTATGTTCAGGTGAATTTATTTTGTTTAAATATCATAACTGAGATACTCGGGTGATATGATATACAAATTCAAACTGTTTTTTTGGTAGTTACCTACTAATTCTGCATGCTCCTTGACCTAAAGTGAAAACACAGACCAAAGCAGTACATAAATATCTATATCTCCCCATATTCATCTATCTACACAGATGAACTATGTTGGTAAACATATAGTATTTATCAATTTTAAAATAAGTAGTTGTAGCCACAACAGTTAGTGAAACATGTAATTTTGCAGGAAAGACCAGCTTTCACTGCCCAGAAACAAAAAAGACAAAGAGGGCAAGACTTGCTATTATTGAAGAATCAGGAATATTTTTCTGTAAGTTTTCACAAATTCTCAAAGACTTATTCCTGTTATAGATACAGAAGTGACCAAAGTTAACTTTTCATAAAATATTGGTAACAGTCGTAATTTTAGGCAGAAATAAAGGCCAGTTTGAATGTCCTGTACTTTCTCAAATCAGTAAGGTTGTTTTGTACTTGAACTAAATCTCGTATTTATTAACTTACTAGTTTTTCTTTTATTCTGTTTGGTACAGTGTATAAACTCACCTTAATTTTTCTTCTCTTTATTCTGTACTTAGATTTAAATTTAAAACTGGATAAAGAATGAGATGTTGTGCAATGGTTTTCTAATCTATACTGTGATTTATGCATAAATTCATGAAAATACGAGCTCGACTGTTGACTGGAAAATGATATTATACAGAATGTAATTTAATAGAAACAAATGCCTGTGCTATTAAGAACAGCTACATTCATTTATATTTTTAAGGTCTCCTTTTTACCTAGGAACACTGCATATAAATATTTGCAAGATGAAGATGGAAAGGTTCTGTACCTTGTACTTTAGGTATTTGATATTTTGATGAATTGTAACAATCAACTGTTTCTTCTGAACCTCCATATGCACTTGAAAAGTAAGGGTCGAGTGAACTAACCTTGTAAAAATTTACTCCTAACAACAGTTTATAGAGAAGTGAGATTTTACGAGCAGAAAAGATGAACAAGCTGGTAGAAGTATTTTGACCCCCAGCACTCAGGTACTATTTGATTTAACAATCTAAAGCATATATTATTTGATTATTTATATTTATTTATATGTAACAGGGAGAAATAATGTTCCTATTGGATTAACAAGCAACCCTGATAGTTAAATAAAATGAATGTAATAGAACAGTGACCCAGAGCAGACAAAGCAAGGTTACTCTCTACTCAGATTTCTCCACAGAATCACTTGCCTATACTAAAGTTCTTGAGAATTTATGTATTAGAAACTACATATCTACAGATGCTTAAAGTGAAGGTACCTGGTTTTCAGACAGTTTAAAAACAAGCAATAACTACTTCTTCAGGCAATATTAGAGGACGTAATTTTTTAAAAAACTTTTTTTTATAACTTAATGATTTTAAATTAATTACTTAAGTTTTATTTTAAATTTAAAATTACTTTAAATTAATTTCCATTTTTTATCACTGATCAAAATATCACTCAATGAATATTATTTCATATTAAGAAAAAAAGGAAAATGGAAGAATGCTATGACAACTCCTGTTTATTTGAAAGGCTATTTTAGTTGAACAATAGCCTTACCAAGGAAAGTCTGACAGGGTCAAGAACCTATTGACCTCATAAAACTAGCTCACCTAGAAATTTCTGCTATTAACATTTTTTACTGTAAAAGCCCCACTCATTCACACTGACAACTTGCACATAACTTAAGGTCACATAAAATGTAGTATTGCCAACATAATAAACTAAACTAAATAAAATAAACAATCAAAACACACACACCCCACCTGCCAATCTGTAAGGAGAAAGCTTGCCTTACAAGGAAAAGGATCATTTAGAGAAATTCAGGTGTAAAGACATCATGAATTCTTAATGATAAGGAAATAAGCAAGTCTGCTATAATAAGTATGAAGCAAATGACTCTTGGATGCAGCATAGTCCAAAAAACCACCTTCTCTTCCTCTGTCTCTCACGGTTCTGCACAACTGGACAGGGAGAGGCATTGCTCATCCTTCATCTGAAGTAATGATGTCCTCATTCATTACATTTTCTTTTATTCCCAAAGACGACACAGAGTTAAGCCACCTGAATACAACCTATGGATCTTGCTTTAGGTATGTATCTCAAGTCAGAGCAAGAAAAGCAGGGTAATAAGCACTTGTTCCTAATTACTGAAACTGGAAGACCCAAATGCTGAAAAAACATTTTCATGTCATTTCCAACTTGTGCCAATATTCCTCCATTTTCCTAACCATGTTCAGGTTGAAGAGATTAAGAATACCAGCAGCCCATGTTTGCATTTCAGTATACCTAGCAACTTCCTTGCCACTCTGTCATGCTACACGTCATGCAACACTCAGTGTGCACCAAAAAAATCCGCATGTCTGTGGTAATGTGTAAAAATAAATAATCCTATAAATTCCATTTTTCTCCCAAGCAGAATATTATTTCACACATCATTAAACCTTCACTAAGTGCATACTGCACTAAAGCTTCTGATTATTGTTGTTGCTTTATTGAAAAAAACAAACAAACAAACCAACCATGCAATACTGCTAAACAGATTTTTAAGTACTCCTAGGCTAGGAGCATGTAGAAGGAGTTCCATCTTATAACATTATCTGAATAAAACTAAAAAGATTTTCGCAATGGAAACATTAGCATAAAATTTAGCTACCACATTATTAGTGAAAATTGTTATCCTCCTTTTCACTACCTTTCAAAATTTTATGACGGTATATGTTAGCCTGGTTTTAGGGTAGGTACTGTCAAAAAATATTCATTTAGTCATAATGAATAGTATAAGACATTGTGAGAAACTATCACATCTGGAAGAAAACCCATGAAGCTGGCTTAAAAGGAAAAGAGTAGTATACATCAAATATTCATTGTGCCCCTAATTAGTATTCACTTCTAGTTTCTCTTAAGTAACAAGGAACATGACAAATTAAAAACAAAAAACAAAAAACAAAAAACAACAACAAAAAAACAAACCAGAAACAGCAATATTTAAAATATAGAGGTCATTTAGCTCACCAAAGTAACTGTTTTCTTTTTTCCTCAGTCTATAAACAGCATGTGAACACAAATTTCTGTGTGTGGTCATTTCTAAGCATTAATATGTTTTATAATTTTCTGAGGAACAATTTCAATCCAATGCAACAAATGCTAGAGGCAACAGTAGGCTAGTTGGGAGGTTTTTTTCCAACTGAATAGCTTTACTATACGATTCCAATAACCCAGTCAGTTCTATCTATTCACAGAACTTCTCCATTTATTAAACTCTGCTTATTTCATTAATCTAGTATATGCTGTAGACTACCTCTCAGTATTTAAGCTTGTCTTTCCCCAGCAGATGATTCCAAGCAAATCAAACTTACTCCACTATTCCTTTAAGTCTGTAACCAACTGAATACATCAGTTACTTCATGAAGACATTCCAAATGGCTGACATTTCATTTAAACTAGGCTACCAAAATCACTTTTACAAAGGTCCATAGAGTTATTTTACTATGATTTATTCAGAAGTGAAGTCCTGTCTCATGTCACCTTGTATCAACGCATCTGCATTCTGCATGGCCTCTTCTCAGTATCACAGCATTGTTCTCAGAGATCAGAACACCAAAATAGAGAAAGCCACTCAGAATATGACAGAAATCACTGATAAAAATGTACTGTCACTCTGCATACAAATAGAATGCCACCGTTTGAGGAACCCTGATCTACATATTTTGCCATCACATATCTTAAATTTCTGGTACGGCACATTGCTAGCAGTTGCCCCAAACTCAGCTGGCATTAGAGCTGTCTGATGAAGACCCAGCACAAATTTTAGGATATTTATTCCATTAACAAAATCCTGATGTTTCTGCAGTCTACACTGCCTATATTCTTGGCCTTATGGCGTATTTATATTAAAAGGTTTTTTTTTGCATATGTAGATGAACAGTGACATAGGAATTGACAGTCTCTAATACGGATGTAAGAACAATTAAATTGCTACAGCCCTTTCAAGAGAACTCCTATTGCTAACATAAAATATATTCCTGAGGGATTCAGAATATCCTTACCAATAAAAGGACAATTTTGATTACAGTAGTTGTGTGCTTGCTAGAAATAGTTTCCAAATCTTGTGTACTTCCACTTGCCAAGTTGCTTGCTTGCTTTTGCCTCTATTTGGATTTCTGTTTCTGCAGAAATTCGAGCAAAGAAAATTTAAGTCTGCAAATTTTGCATGACATGAATAAAGAAAATGTAAGTATGTCAAGGGGTAAGAATTATTTATTTCACAGGAAAGCTACACACAAAAGTTGGTAACAAAAACAAAATCGAAGATAATACGCCCATCAATTTAAAATTTTTAACTACTAGTTAGGATTGTTAATAGCTGTTAAGTGCAAGGTTAAGTAGAAATAATGACATAATCATAACATCACTGATAAATTTGATTTGCTAGTCAAATTGACTCAATAATTAGACACATTAATATTTAAGTATAGAATTTTCAAAATAAATATATATGTAACTAAAACAATGTATATAAATTAAAAAGGCAATTAGGGGGTGGAGCTATCCCTGTGTTGATATTGAATACTCTGAGTATAGCTGAGAAGTAGAAGTGATGGAAGGCTTCCTTTCCTCTCACATGCCTGTGAGTCGGCAACCTTTGTCATTCTTCCCAAGCAGGTACTGCTGCACTGTTTCCCTTGGCTGTTTTGTAGATGCCCAGGAGGAACTGGGTGGGATAGTTTAGAATCCTTGAATGTATGTAAGGCCACCTGGCTTGGAAGACAGATTCCAAAGAGGGAAAGAAGGAACACAAGAGCATGCATACAAACAAACAACAACAAAACAAACAAATAAAAAAATGGGGATCCTTTAATATATATCAAAGCATATCACCAGTTGTCTACCACACTAGCAAACTATTACCACCTCTGCTGACAACCTCTGTCCCTGCTTCTAATTCTTGTTTTCATTAATACACAGCAACTTGTGATTTCCCCACTTAAGATTAAGCCTGTATCAGGCATGGCTGGTGGAGGGAAACTTATACTGGTGATTCTAAGAGCACGTACTACTTTGAAAGATTTTGACAGGTCTTTTCACATTAAAAGCAAAGAGGTTACTTCTGGAACTGGTAAAATCACTCAAACCAGTGGAAGACTCAGACTAGCTGTCAAATGGATTGGACTAAACACAAAGACACATAGTTTTAATTGGAACAGCTAGCTTCCCCACACAGATTTAAACAACATTTCTCTCTTCTTGCACATTTACTCCTGCAAGAAATGGTAAATACCCTTAAGAAAAAAATAAACCAACCAACCAACACAAAAACCACAAAAAGCTCCACAGCACCCCCCTCCCTCCCCCCCCCAAAAAAAAAGGAAGCCCAAAACACTATATTCTCAATACTTGCCTATGTTTGGCAAAATGTATCTTGAAAAAGTTACTGAATTTCCTTCCTTCAGCTTGAAAATATATTAACAAAATCAGACACAGGCCATGGGAATACAGGTTTAATCTCTCATGTAAAAATTATGTTAGTGGCTAAAATACTATTTCAGCTTCTGTAGGTAGCAGTAAAATGCCAATGGGCTTGAATAATTCCCTATTTTCATCACATTTTTCAACCGTGATATAATCAGTCCTGTCATTCCATCATTAGTCATGCGTGACCTTTCCACACAATAAAAGTTAGCTCAAATGTTTAACAAAATTTGCTTAGCTGAAACTAAGAAAATTACAGTCAGTAGGCAGAAAGAATTTTTTTATTCTCATAATCTTTCAGAGCCAAACAACAATCTAAATGCCTAGGACTAGGACCCAAAGTAATTAATGGGTCTGAAATGACAGACCAAGCTCCCTTCCTAACAACTAATGTTATACAAACTGTCAGACCTTTCTCTCTGTTAATTTTTCTGTAATTCTCAGGCACAAAACTCTTGGAATTGGTAGACACTACACTAGTAAAAAAGTATTGACAAGTCTATGTAGAGAATAAAGGAATTTTTAATTTCATAAATGTAAATCATAGAACATTGGATGCAGCACCCAAAAATCACAAGCCTTCTCTTCCAGATCTATTTTATATTCTTATATAAAAGTGTGAAAAGACATTGACACTAGTAAAGATGCCACCTTTTGATCGAGCATCTGTATTTTACGTATGTCCCATTAGTTCAGTGTGGCAGTCACGCTGCTTACATGGTTTCCATTGTTAATAGAGAACAGTTTTAACCTGCCTATGGCCAAGGAAAATATATCAGAACTGATCACACACTGCATGGTAGTCCCTCCTTGATAAGCTCTTCTGCTGGAAAATTAAAGAGGTCACTGCAATTCAACTAAGTGAACACAACACAATGGGTCAATCAAGACCGGAATCACCATAGCTCATTTCCAGAGCATTCAATACATAGCCCAGTTTGAGTCAATTTTTCAATAGCTTTTGGAAGATATTGAAAAAACCTAAGTGCCACATACTGAAATGTTAACAATGCACAGAAGAGACACAGACTTACAAATTTTCTGCAAGCAAGCAACATCATCTGTAATTTTCTCACCATATTGCAGCCCTAAATAACCACATGACTGGTCAACTTTAACACTGATGGACAAAGGGACATAAATGAGAAAAATATACTCTGGGAAGCATGGTAACAGAACTCAAAAAAATTATAATAATTAAGTATCCAGATGGTGCACTTACTGTTGCTTAGTTTTGAATCATGAATTAAGCACTAAAATCATAAAATTCTTGATGATCTGCACATTTAACGGGCATTTGTCTTTTCCAGCTGATTCTAATATTAACCAGAAAAAGTGGACAAAGATGTATTCTTTTGATTACATTTCTGGTTGGTTTGTGGCTTCTTGGTTGTTTGTTTTTGTTTTTGGTTTTTGGTTTTTTTTTGGTTTTTTTTTGTTTTTTTGTCTAGTGACCCTCTGTTTCTGCAAACTCAGACTTCAGTATTTGCTTTCAGGTTGTCCTAGTTGTAGAAATGATGATTTATTTATACAGCTGGTATGCTAGTAGCAATTTGTAAGAACAAGAAAAGCTGCTGAATTTCACTATATAGCTCTTCAAAATGTAAATGCTTTTCAGTGCACAGCTCTGTCATAGCCACAGATACTACAAGCAAGACAGGTGAATATAAATGAAACACCTGTGATCAGACAGGCTGTGGAGAGTTTATACTAATACCAGTGTAAAAAACTTAGCCAAAGCTATAGGATTTTAAGGTATTTAAATAGAATACCTTTTGAAAGTCCTTACAGAAGGTTAAGTGTTCTGTCTTGGACTGTAGCAGAAAGCTGTTATCAGAAAATGGGAAGTGATTCACCTTTATCAAAATGGGCCAATAAAAAAAAAAAAAAAAAAAAAAAAAGAGCCTATTTTTAAACTGTTAAAGTAATGAATACAAATCTCACTCAAAATTATCTACAAGATTCCAGAGATAACAGCACATGAAAGAAATTCAGTCCCATGTAGAATGCCCACCATATGGGTATTTGCTTGATTTAGCAATCTTTTCTAATATGATGTACAACTACATCTCATGTTTTAATGTTCCATCTGTTTATGCACATTCTATAGCTGTTCTGTGTGATTACACCGATGATACACAGATACAGCAGCCAATAAAACCTTATGACTCATCATAAAACATTATTTTTCATAAATAAAATAGCAGTAAATGAAATGATGATGAACAGAGGCATCAGCATGAAAAAGAACCCTGCACTGTGATGGACATCCAAGACATTTTGTCAGCGTTTCCTGGTCAGATGTTTATCTGTATCTGAAGAGGGTCCCGTTGGGAAGCCGGCCGAGTATCGACAATCACACCAATATGGCTACATGCCGATCCGTTTAT
>JANHGN010020482.1:118584-140432 GCA_024605025.1 Megaceryle maxima | reverse complement strand
ATATTTTACTTAATTTACTTAATATCATGGTATGATCATTGTGGCAAATTTCTGCCTTCCTTTGTTGAGTCAGTTAAAATGGTTATCCTCTTTCATGGAATTCATATTACTTGCAAGATTCACAGCAATTTTAAATTGGGTTTAAAGCTCATTTTATTATTATTTTTAAATTACAAATATGAGTAAATACATAAGTACTATATGCTTTTATGCATTAGTTCAACTAGCAATAGGACTGGATTCTTAAGTGTACCACTAAGCAGCAAATACAGGACTGAAAATGCAGAAAGGATCAGGACACCATGGTGTCTCATTTAACAATTACACATTTAATTCAGATCTCACTGAGGACAGTATTTAATGGCTGGATATGCTGCACTTGGCCCAGAGAATGAAGTTAGACTTTACAGCAAGTACTTGTAGATTATTTCTGAGTTGCTGGGGGAAGAGCTTTTTTGTTTATTGTGAAAGCTTTTTTAACGTCTGAAATGGAGGATTATTTAAATCATATTTGCATAACACTGATTTAAAAGTCTGATCAAATCCTTACATATTCCTTTCGTGCTGTGACTCTTCAAATTGGCCCTGCTGTGACTCAATCAAATTTCAGCTTTTAGCTTAAGACAAAATCTAATCAAGATAGCTGATTTTTCTCTTGCTGTAGTTTGCCTGAAGTAAACATGTTTGTTTATTGAAAATTATATTGCTTAACTTACCTATCAAATACAGTAATCTAGAGAAATATACCACCAAAAGTCAAAATCTGCTTATAATAAGTAGATATTAACTATGGAAATGTGGAAATAGATGACATAATACAAGCAAGCAGTGACTCTTCATTTTTGTTTATGTCCCCACTGATACCTGTGGTTCCAGGAAAACCTAAAGGAATAGCTGCTTGCTATAACTGTATGAAATTAAATATAATGGGTATATATAAGTGAAATAAACCAGCATCTAAAAATTTAAGATTAAGTAAAAATATTCAGTAGCACTTGGACCCACAAAATAATAAATTCTTTTTATTCAGGGCTTTGGCTCCTGGTTCTAAATCAGCACACTTAACTACAGAAAATGGATACCGGCTCATTCTATTGCCCCTTCAAATGCTTGTTCTTTTCTAGGGAAATACACTGTATTTCTATCTGCAAGTTAAGGTTGGATTTTTCATAGATATTAAATGAAAAATAAAGGTAAATGCAGCAATTCACACTTTTTTTTTTTTTTTCCCTTTATGATCTTTTGAGTTTTCACTGCAGGAAGATGCAAGCAACAGCTCAATGCTTTGCATTCTTCTCCACTGTGACACATGGGGTTTACAAGAGAGTTGAGTCAAAGGCATCAGAAATAAATGGATCCTAGATTTAGCCTTAAATATCTTCACAGAGACCTTACAGATGTAAGGCCAATGGCTACAGGGTGAAGAAAGAAGAGATGGCTAGAGGCTAAGCTTGAAGAAGTAATGTACAGAGAGTAGATGACATAATTCTGACATAATGACATATAAAAGAACTCCTGAGTTCCCCTTTAGCCTCAGAAGTTTTATAGAAAGAAATTAAGATAGTAAGATTTCTTTTGATTTTGCAGATACCTCTAACAGTGATAAATGCTTGTGCATTCATTGAGTAGTTCGCCTATGCTAAACTGGAGTTTAATCTTAGAATAATGAATAAGTAACATGTAGTCAAATCTTACAATCAAGTACAGTGGGCCTTGTAGCAGTTATAACCAAATTAACTTTAATGCTCTTATTTCTGCTGTCAGACATTTAACATCTTTAAGAGACAAGAATGTTGTTAGATACGGAAGAGAATCAAGAAAAAAAAAAATCTACCAAGAGCAAGCAGTTGCTTGCTGTTTCTAAAAATTTAAGGTGTTTCATGATAAATGACAAAACAGCAATAAAAATATAATATAAAACAAAAGTCAAATGAAACTAATAATGCTCAAGAAGCCTAAAAAGGACTGAAATGAAAGTAACAATGAAATACCACACATTAATAAGATTAATGAAAATGTCCCAAAGGACCAAAAGTTATGCTAATGTTCTCTCATATTTGTTTAGGTTCTGCATTCAGGGCAAATGAATAACTTGCACAGTGTTCTTTGCATAGGTAAGATGAATTAACACACTGTAATGCTTTAGAGAAATCAATGGAATTGTCTGTGAAAAATAAAATGCTTTTTCATTTGATTTAAATTCTCAAACCCCTTATGGGTTCATGAATATGTGCATCAAAATATTGTACTTTTAAATTTTTTTTTAAAGCAGTCTTTAATATTTGGGTCTTCAGATTGTAGAAGTAAAGTGAACAAACATTATCATTACTTCTTTTTCTATTCAGCTCTATAATACTACCTTAGCTGTACTGCTTTTTAGGCATACCATACATCTTTTATTTTTCCTTCTTTCAGAGAATAGGTAACCCACTCCTTATTGTTTTCCTATTTCTCATTCCCATGACATGTCATCAGCAGAACAAGTTTGCCAGGAACAAACAATTAACTTCCCCCCCCCCCCCAACACACATCAGGCAAAACATTTTTTGCTCTATCAACAGTACTCCTATTAGTGACTCTGAAAGCACAATAATAAATGGATACCATCAGAATAGGTGCTCTTCCAGAGCAGTTTGCATTAGATCTGTTTCAGAAACAAATTTATAATTGTGATGAATTATGGTAAAAGCAGCTTTGTCCAGAACTCAGCTTGTCCACTCCCCTTACCAGAAAGGCAAAGCAGGATGATACAACATGCCTTCCTTCCCTTTTGAGCATACATACAAGTTCATATCAAAAAAGTACAAAGACTGATACTAAGAAAACATTTCATATATGCTAACATAAAACAAGGACTGTGGATTTTGCTTGTTTCTCACAATGTTGTTAAGAACAGGTTGAAGGTATACAGTCTGTTATTAGAAAAAATACTTCAATTTTCCTACAGACCAGTAATTTACAAATTCTTTGGCCTAAAAGTCCATTAGTACTCAAAAATCCAGTTTCCTCATTACGGTTCACAGAAATCATACACTTGACGTGCATACAAACAGCTACATGAGTTCAGTGTCTTTTTAGGAAATGTTTTATGACAATAAGCATGTATCATAAAAATTCAGTGGAAATTAAATGACTAATTTCTATCAGAACTTTGGAAAATTCCAATTAGTGAGCTTGGGCACATCAAGGCTAATAAGTGAAAATGTAGTTCTTTTTAATTAAAAGGTACATTGCTAATAAGGACTGTGAGCACCAGAAAGTGCATACAAAGCAGACACCAACAAAGCAGAATCGGCCTACATAACTCATTTGTACCTAGAACAGCCATCTCCTAGAATTATTTTCATCAGGACTTGACTGCTTGTTTGTTCCAGCAAATTACATTTTGTTAGAAAATACCAGTTTCTCTCTATAGGAATGACAGGAAATCAATAAAGTCACAAATATAGGGAATGTATAATAGTTCCTTCAGAGCTAATAATATTGACAGTCTGTATGACAGATTGTTTCTGTAATACTGGTGAATATAGTGACATGCGGAACAGTGTAGCTTTTTTTACTTTCCAGCTTTCTTTACTTTCCAGCTTTCTTTTAACAGAGGAAAGTAAGATCATGTCAGGAAAAAAAAATATAAACTTTCATGTTGAGATTTGCAGACATCTAAGTGGTTAAATGTACAGGGAATGTTCAGAATATTCTTCATAAAACACTGCAAATATGTCAGTCATATATTTAATTATATTTTAACATAATTCACAAATCTAACTTTATTGCTTTTTCTTTTTTTTGCTATACCTAATATGAAATTTTACCTGTATACTGCAGTGAAAAATAGCAATTGAAATTTATCAAACAAACTGAAAGTCAAATCAGGTTGAGAAGAGCAAATATAAGAACCCTATATAAACCACTGGGAGTGTATTTTTGAAAACAATGACTATATATCTTCAAGTGAAATACTGAGAATTACCTACAATGAATTTGACAAGTAAACCAGAGGACTAGCTGTAAAAGATAGGCTAAAGAAAATACACAAGATATCAAATGCATAATTCTGTCCAGAAAGAGAAAAAAACCCCAAAATAACAGCAACAACAAAATAACTGAGTGTGATCATTAATAAGTTAGAAACATACTGGAATGATCAAGTCCCCAGTATAAGTAATAGCAAACAGACAGAATTTGACCTTTGTTAGTAATACTTCATTATTTTAATATCTCTGTTAAAATCTATATATTAATAGCCAAATGCATTTAAATATTACAATATATACTGAAGAAGTAGTTGTTTTAAAATATTTTCTGTGACACCTGCTTGCAAACTAGCATTTGTTTCCAAAGCTCTAATGACAGATATTCAATTAACACTAAAAAAGTCATGAAGCATTTAGGGAAATATGTTTTTCAATGGATTAACTGAAATGACATAATTAGCACTATTTGAAGTATTAGCAGGACTCCTAAGATAGTTTAAATGATGAACATTTTTAAGTTCTATTTCTACAGCCCCTTTCCTCTAACAAAATAAATAAATCCAGTTTATTTACAATAGATTGTTTCAGAAATTAGGTTATTAATAATACATACTACAATTGTCTGAACAGACGTTGCCTTTTATTGGTAACTTATTTACATTCAACTTTAAAATGTAATCATCCTAAGAACAGCTTGGTATTATTAAATCAATTACTGCACAGAGAAGATTACATTCCTATTTTAATGTAGAAATGCCTTTCATGCCCTATTACTAAAATCAGTAAAGGACACACACTTCTTTCCTCAGTTTTTTCTTAAAAAACAAACAAACAAACAAACAAAACACAACAAAACAACCTAACAAAAACAACAAAAAGTGAAAACCAGTGACATCAAGCACTGCGGGTAAGGATCATACTGCATAGGAACATACAGGAGAGGAATCCATTTACTGTGGTTGGTGGCAAAACTGCTGAATTCAATTGGGCAACAATTTCTCAGTGGACTGAAAGCATCACTAAGGATGAAGGTTTCATGTGACATTAGTTAAAGGGAGAGAGAAGTTGCTATTTTTCACCAATGTGTACAAATTGAAATAATCTTCAGCAAATCTAGTTGATGCTAAAGTTACTCAAGATGTAACAGCTGAGATGCTAGTGTTCTGTTGCATTTTTTGTCTCAGCTCCCAGGAATATAATTTTGTAATAGACTGTAATTATGAAAAGATAATCAGACAACATCGAAGGCAATATCACCACTTTCCCATACTATAGATTCATTACTGTGTTACACACTCCCATGATTTATATACAACAAAAAACTTTGTTCCCTTTTAAGTTCTTCAGAAAAGCAAACAAAACAAACCAAAAAAATTTAAGAACTACATTAAAATCCTGGGAGTTATACCAGAGAAAAATTTATATAAGCTACAGGAAAACCTTAAGTATTGTTAAAGTGTTTTCTGGGTCTTCTATGATGTTTTTGTGTACACAGAATCTAAGTAGTTGTCCAATCTTTTCTAAAGGATACTCCTTCCTCTCCAATTTCTAATCTCAGACAAATTCCCAAAATCAAAGGGATTATTACTGTTATTATCTTCTTTCCATCACTTTATACACTCAGATATTCTTAGATTAGTACACTAACAAATACACTGAGTCTTTTTTTTTTTTTTTTTTTTATGAATAAATTTTTTTTAGGGATAAAAAAAATTATGTAATAATGAGGTGTATTACACAGAGTGACTTCACAACTACTACGTTGCAAATCAACCTTGAGACTCTTAATGACAGTATGCAGACTCTGGAGATAGGTGGCTATACATCTCACAGATGTCTCCTTGAAAATAAATGCTATAAGTGACAATTGCATGGTCCATAGAGATAAGCACCATAATCTTGCAGCTACATGTACAGTGCAACTGTAACAACTGCAGAAAAGGAAATTTCAATGAAAATATTGGAATAATAGATGACAATAATTAGAGCTGATGATAGTCTGGGGAGACTTGCATGTTCAGGAAGAATCATTTACTAAATTAAGTTCAGAGCACCTAGAAAAAGAGGAGGAAAATTATATTTTTATGTTGGCTTTTTTTTCTTTAATCTACAGGAAGTCATATACTGGTGATTATTCCTAAAGGGAATAGAATGTGATATAGAATTGCAATTATAAAATTATAGATTTCAACCTTGCCTCTACCTATGGAATCTGTAATTTACGTGTCTACATACTTTCCAATCTACTGGAGTCTCTAGATAGCACTATAAATATATTAACAATATGCTTGTCTTCCTGTTTTCCTTATAGACAACAGAACTACTTCCACACTTTCCTGGAGCAGAAGCAAGACTGAAAGAATTACATGTTCTGCACCACTGTCAGTTTTGATGTGGTGTTTTGTCAGGCTGCATAAGATTTTATATGTTGGGGAAATGTTATTCCTGAAGGTACAGGACAGAAGATTTACTAACAAAACAGTTGCATAAAACAGCTCACTTCTTAGGTTAAAAACTTGAATACCAAAGATGGAAAAGATTTCATGCAAGCCAGTGATTATGAACATTTTGAAGGTCTGTACTGAGGCAAATCTACTAAAGAAGAGGAATGCACCGTGGCTGTTCTGAATAATTCTGAAATTCCTAGCACAAAGTTCTGAATAGAAGATGATTTTTAGTATGTTACACCTAAATGCTCATACTCAGTCTAAATAAATAGCAATTGCACTTCAAAACAACATTTATGATAACTTGTAATTACGAGTGGAAAAAATGCCAATAAAACATGGTGAAAAACACATCACAGACCATAAATAACCTCACAGCTGGTTGCTTTCACAAACAGCATTTCTTAAGTACAACTCACACATGCTGTCACACTGCTGCCTTTCTTCCATTTTTGTTGTTTCTGCACAGGAGGATGCAGATGGTAAGGAGGAAGGGCTGGATGTTGTTGCTATAGTTAGTTGTGGTGGAGTTGAGGCAGTAATATTGGTCTACACTGGAAACAGAAGAGGTAGAACTCTGACTGGCACCTTTGAAAAGAACCCAGCCATTTCCAGACACTGGGAGATATGGCAGAAAAGACCAGGCAAAGTGCGTGGCAAGCACAGTTTGGGACCCAAAACTGACAGCTTGCTCCAAACATAGCTCTTGGAAACCAACTTAGGAAGGCTTTTTCTGCAGTAGGGACCCATTTTTTATAGGGTCACAGTTCTAGTTTCTTAGATGGTCTTAACAGTAACTATAGTCTTGATGTCATTGGAGGAAGTTGTGCTACAGGAACAAAACATAAAAGATACATGGAAAAGAATAAATGGAAGATGACAAAAAGTTAACATTGAAGATGCACTGACAAAACTACACTTCTCTCACTAGCACTGCTTTAGAGACTTTCTGCATAAGCAGATGAGCAAATTTCATATGCTGAAAATCTGAAAAGTATTAACCTTGCACTGCTGTATTGTCCTAAAAGAAGTATACTGTTCCTGAAATACAGGCTCACTTTTATTGCCTTCATTTCAAAAGGCAGACTCAGATACATTTTTCTGATAGCTATTCAGTAGAAAAACTAGAAAATGTGTCAATCTTATTCAAGTCACATCTGTGTCACTGCTGATGCAACTGATCTACAGAACAGTCAGTATCTTTCATTAATGTTATATTCCTGAGGTACTTCACTCACATGGGTATATGAAGTACACCTATTAGCAAGATATTTCATGAGTTTAGGATATAGTTCTGCACTTGCTGTTGTTACACTTACACCAGAGCTAGACATCTTCCACTACATTTCAGTTGCTACGTGGAAAATCTTACAGCTTAGTGAACAACAATTTAAAAAAAGGTCAGAGGAAAGCATTCATTTCTCCTCATCTTACAGAAATCTGTATACCTTGTTTTAGGTATGTAAAATGGGTAGAAAAAAAGCATTATTGCCATCTCAACTGAGCAAGAAAGAAACTTGACCAAAATAATTAAGTAGTTCTTCCAGGCAATCAGGCATATGTTCTCCCATGTGTTAACGATGCCAGACTTTCAATCACAGTTGTGTTCCTACAAAAACTGAGATATTGTTCATTCCTCTCCCCTAGAATTCCCAAACTGATGACAAAGTGTTCCTCAAAACAAAAACAAAACACAAACTAACCAATGAACAAAAACAAACAAACAAACAACAAACAAACAAAATTTCAAAAAACCACAAACCAACCAAAAAAAAAACCCAAACCAACCCATGAACAAAAACACATCTCCTTCCACTCCATTTTATTTCATTGCCTACAAACAAGTCTCTCCCACAGTAACATGCAGCTTTAAGCATAACCTTAGGAAAGGGGGTTGTGTAAGCTGCGCTGGCAGAAGAGTTAAGCAGCACCCCTGTGCTGCATGATTCCTTCTCAGCTTCCTTCCCTTTCAAGGAGGCAACATACTGCTCTATCCCCACAGCAGATCAGAGCACAGTCCAGTTTGATTTACTTAATCCATCTATGAAATGTAGATGCACAAAGTCTGAACTCTACTCCTTCCAAATCACTCCATGCATACTAAGTTTAGGGAGGAAGAACTGAGCAGTGCTGCACACAACTATAATCCTCAAACAACACCTGGATAATTCTTAGCATAACAAGGGGAGGGTTTTTTTCCTCCCTTTATACTTTTTGATGGAAACCAAACTGCAGTGCCTTTCTTGTCACATATATATGGGAATGTTTGATAAACATTAAGTTCAAACCTATAACTGCATGCTTTGCCTGATTTTTAACAAGTAAACATCATGAATTTAACCTCTATCTATTTTTTTTCTGCATTATCTTTTACATAACTTGTTCCTTAAGACCAGTTTTATTTTCAAATGGTAACACTGGAAATAGTCTATCTGCATTTGTTTGTTACCAAAAAGAACTGTCAGGGTTTAATCCTAGCCAGCAATTAAGTACCACACAGCTGCTCTTTCACTCTTCCAGGTGGGATGGGGAAGAGAATCAGGAGAGTAAGCAAACACCTGAGTTGACATAAAGACAGTTTAATAGGTAAAGCAAAATCACAGAATGTTTGGGGTTGGAAATGACCTTGAAAGATCATCTAGTCCAACCCCCCTGCCAGAGCAGCATCACCTAGATCAGGTCACACAAGAACATTCCCAGGTGGGTTTTGAATGTCTCCAGAAAAGGAGACTCCACAACCTCCCTGGGCAGCCTGTTCCAGTGTTCTGTCACCCTCACCATGAAAAAGTTTCTCCTTACATTTACCTGGAACCTCCTATGTTCCATCTTGCACCTGTTGCCCCTTGTCCTGTCATTTGGCATCACTGAGAAGAGCCTGGCTCCATCCTCCTGACACTCACTTTTTACATATTTATAAAACTTTTATATATATAAAAATATTATTGAAGTCACCCTTCAGTCTCCTCCAAGCTGAAGAGACCCAGCTCCCTCAGCCTTTCCTTATACAGGAAATGTTCCACTCAACCATCTTTGTGTCTCAAAAGCCACACACACAGTCAAAGCAAAACAAGGAAATAATTCTCTGTTTCCCATGGGCAGGCAGCTGTTCAGCCATCACAGGAAAGCAGGGCTCCATCACGTGTAATGGCTACTTGGAAAGAGAAATGCCATCACTCTTCAAGTCCCCCCTTCTTCCTCCTTCCCTCAGATTTATATGCTGGGAGTGATATCATATGGTCTGGAATATCCCTTTGGTTGGTTGGGGTCAGCTGTAGCAGCTGTGTCCCATCTCAACTTCTTATGCACCCCCAGCCTGGGTGGTGGGAGGAGCAGTAAAGGCCTCAACTCTGTGCAAGCGCTGCTCAGCAGTAACTGAATCTTCCCTGTGTTCCCTGTGTTACACTGTGATCAGCACAAATCCAAAACATAACCCCATACCAGCTACTGTGAAGAAAATTAACTCTATCCCGGCCAAACCCAGCACAAGGACATGGTAAGAATTCTTCACTACTGATATTCACACCTGCGCTCACTCCTCCATTACAATGTTCCTGTAACAGAATAAATTCTTGCCCTATTTTAATTAGAACATGAATCATGCTGAGCTTAATTATCCTGTCTCATTAGAAATTTGAGAATGACAACCCACCAAAAAAATACACATTTTATTTTTCAAGGAAAGCTGTCACAGTCCATTTGGATCTCTCCAATTTACAGGACAATGTGCTCTGAGACTTAAACTTTGTTTCATGAGCTCATTAAGAAATAAGTGTATAAGAAGCAACAAGCAGGGGCTTAATGCCCTTTTATGCAGACTAATGATCATGTGAAGAATTCACATGTACCCATCCTTCCTTCTCCCTCATAGTTTGTGCATCACACAAGGCAGCATGAAAGCCTTATCAGTTTGACTGCTGTTGGGATCAGCTTCCAAAGCTTTTTGGGTAAGCTGATGTTTTATACCTTCCAGCTTGGAAGGTATGGCCTTTTCCATTTCCATAAACTCACAGATTCTGAAGAAACTGCCAGACAACAGATGATGTCTGCACAAGACAATAGTCTGCAGGTGAAAATGGCTGCACAACAAATAGACCTTCCTGCTCCTTCTGGCCACCTGTCCTGCCTACATGCTGCTCCCCTGTGCCCTAATGCTGCTGCACCCAGCACTCAGCCAGCCTCAGCATGAGACAGGTCAGCCAAAGTCTGAGCAGGAGCTGAGAGAATGGCCACAAAAGCTCAACCTTTTACATGACTACAAACATAATGATTATATTTACTAGAATATTATAATAAAACTAGAAGACAGGAAATTCAATCTAAACATAAAAACCCCCTTATTTACGGGTGACTGAGCCCTGGAATAGGCTGCCCAGGGAGATTGTGGAGTCTCCTTAAAACATTCAAAACCCACCTGGACACATTCCTGTGCAACCTTATCAAGGGAAACCTGCTTTAGTATAGGGTTTTGACCAAATGATCCCCAGACGTCCCTTGCAACCCCTGCCATTCTGCGATTCTGTGAATAGTTCTGTTTATTATTTTATTTCAATGAGCAATAATTACTTTCTGGTACTTAAATCCTACTACTTGGATATTTAGTAATTGCATTTTCTAAAAGTACAATTTTCCAATTGAATTTTTTTTCCCCACAGCATAATTAAATCCTTCTGTTTGTAAATATAAATTTCCTACATCTGACATTTAACAAATACTATAAATGCAGAAGCTTTTGTAATATTATGTCCTTATTGAAATTTCGTGATTCATAACAGTGATATTTCACTTATTTACCTGAATTTTTTTCTATATGATCATTAATAAAGAGATAAATTTGAAGCTTCATAAACAGCAATGCAGTAACATATATACTGGACATGAAAAATACTTGTTCTGTTAATCTTTTTCTCCTTACAAATATGGCAGAATGTGAAAAGTTAAGTTATGCTTTCCCCCATCCAACTTTTTATTTAATAAAAAGGTTTAATTTAAACTGACTTTTTTTTTTTTTTAAATACTGCCATTCCTCCTGCAC
Organism: Megaceryle maxima; assembly: GCA_024605025.1. Lineage (NCBI taxonomy): Eukaryota > Metazoa > Chordata > Aves > Coraciiformes > Cerylidae > Megaceryle > Megaceryle maxima. The sequence continues at coordinate 128,979 of JANHGN010020482.1, read as the reverse complement.
ACCAATCAGTACATTCACTAATTGATTTAACAGTGCCTTAAAAATAATTAAATGGGGAAGAGATGTTAAACCATTACAGAGTGATTAATTGCCAAATGTTTTCATTTCAAAACACTACAGTGGATCTGTAATTTTTCTGTAAATAGTATTTGGCAAAAGTATACTCTTAAGTGTAATGAAACCTGAATAAGAAGATTCTACAATAATACAGCACTAAACATATTACTATCTGAAATAGGAAGAAATAATGTTAAGTAATAATAGAAATGTAATGAGAAGTTTTTTTGGAAAGAAGTTTCTAGTAAGAAAAGCTTTCCACGAATATTTAAGACACATAATAATTTATTTCCTGGTTTTGCTTAGTTGAGCTCAAAAATGAAATTATAAAAAAAAAATAATATTTGGGGAGGGGATGACTTACTTATTTAATTTATAAAACATTTAAATCTAAATTCAACGAGTAAACTTCTAGGCAGACTTAGATGCAAATCTTAATGAAGCATAACTAAATATTTGCTTTACTTTTAAATGTTTTATGTACGTTGCACCTTCCTCATGTCTGTAAATGAGCTTTTTATAAAGCAGATTTAGGGGGAAGTTGGGGAAAAATCAGAAAAAAAACCCCAGGAACCATTGTTTTATACCTTTTAAAAACAAATACTAAAGCAAAACAACAAATACAAAAAACACCAAAACCCACAAGACCAAAACCACCCAAACTACCCAACCTAACAAATATCAAAACCCACAAAACAACACACACAAAAAAAGCAGAAGTAATGTCTTCATTTCAGCAGAGCAAACACTCCTAAAGAATCTTCAGCTGAATTAGATGTAAGGGCTAATTTTGATTCCAAACACTGATCCTTTGTGCCAAGATGATGACTTAGGATTTCTCAGTACGATGCACACCAGTGACTTGTTGGGTACAGCTTCCATCATTCTTCTAAGTACAGTAATGCGAGGATGTAATCCCAGAGACAGTGCCCCATCTATCAAAGTGACCTGACAGCAACTGAAATACAAAATGCACTTCTGACTATGAAGTGAAATCTCAAAGCAAGAGAGTTCTTTCTATGTATGTTTTACACAAAGCATACTGAAAAAACCCAGCATTATGACATATAACACAATGCTGTAGGATTTTTTCATAGACAAAGCCTCCCATCAACCTGGAGACAGAGAATGACTACATACTACAGATTAGTCCAGAATAATTTCTGATATTGTGGGTGTTGTTGCAGTTATAGGCAAGATAAATTCTCACATTGCACACATCACATTCAAACTGTATTTTATTAACAGCCAGATATAGTCACAGCTTCACGTCTTCATTCATCCAAGTAATCCCTATTTCTTTCAGTGTTAGAGGAATGGGTTTATTCTTATATGCTGTATTGCACTAATATAGGTATTTTGCAACTGCTACTCCAACAACAAACTTCTAAACCAAGCAATGATTAGAACTTCCCAACTAAGTTACTGTAGAATTGATCCTGCCTTTCTGTATGTTCTGTGCAATGACTCATGCTAATTTCATTCATGAAGAAATGCCTGTATCCACTGCTACTTGCTCCTTATTCTCCTACATGCAAGCCTAAAATGAAGGTATTGTGGAAGTCCTACTAAGCAGCTCTGTACATGACATTATTATTACAGGGAGTCTTCAGACCAGAGCACATCTTTCACCTTCAAGTAAAGCTGTGTACTCTTGAGGGAATTGTGCTTTCAAAATACAGGACACTTTCTATTTTGTTGTGTAGTTACATCTACTTTACATATGCAATATATGTTTAACAAACATTGTGAGATATTATTACCAGAATTATGGCAACAAATATAGCAAATAAATCTGATTTTAAAGTAATAAAATTATGAGGATGTTTTAGGAAATTGTATGCTGGATCTCAAATATGAGACCTGGACCTGATGTTGAAATACCCTAATGAGCTTCTAAGAGTGATCAGACTAAGATGACCATGCTAATCCTGTCTTCTGGCTTTAAGAACTATACAGTAATGTACCAGTGAATACATCAAGATCACTTGGAATTAGGATATTCTTCCTCAAGAAAGAAAGTCTTCCCTGACCCATGATAATATATTTATATTTTTTGTTAGCAAACATCCCTCCCTCAAGCATACTTTTTCATAACTATTTAAAAGTAATAATTTAAAAAAATAATGTCAGGGTATTTAAAAGTATTTCAGCAACATGAATTATGAATGCTTCTCCAAAAAGATATATAAGCTGCAGAGAACAACAATGGTAATCAGCATAAAGAGAAATTATCTGAAGTGAAAAAGTAAAAAGATGATACTTGGTCTAGGGAACTGAAGTGACAATATAAAAATACATGGAAGACAATCTGTGGAGCAGAGAGGGAAGTATAGAAGATAAAATATATCAAATCAAGACAACATTGTGTAAATCATATAGAAGTAAATTAAGGCTGAAATGAGGATATAGATTCTAATACTAAAAGTCTTGAAACATATCAGCTGGCAGGAATAAAATAAAATTTTAACTGTTTTACAGTTTATGAAAAGGACTATATGATGTGAAATAACATGGTCTTGCTGAGGAGTGGACAGAACCTACAACAGAACTATGCCAGCTGCGATTACCTGACCTTTGTTCAGCTACACTTTCAAACAGGGCAGAGGATTGTCCTCTATATATTTACACAGATATTGATTTGTGATAGAAGTAAGAGACCTATTTTTCAGGTAGGTACCTGATAATCCAACATAAACCAGAAAACTGCATTGCAGAAATGGCTCCACTATTTATTCAGAAATATTAATTCTGTTCCATTTTAAAGTGGCAATCCAAAGATGTAGAGTCAGATTAAGGAGTAATGGGCAAGTCAGAATTTATTATTTTCTACCTAATCCTATAACTGATGTGGTCAGGAGTAACTCTGGGAGAGACTCAGAAGAGACCCTATGAGAGGTCTTAAACACCTAGTATAAACAGAGGGAACCCCACAGGCCTGCAGCACACGCTGTGCAGCATAGCTAGAACCACGTGCTGACCCACTTGGCTTTCCTTCCAAACTTCATCCTCTTCCTCACAGAATGGGGAAGTTATTTATTATGCTGTTTATATATCTAGGATTAAAATGTTCTGACATCAACTACATTTAGTTTTCACACTATCAATTTGATTTTAAGACAGGCACAGCTTAAAAGTATCAGTTAATTGGAAAGCACCTAGTTTTTCTGGATACTACAGCGCTTGCTATAATTTATACATGAAACCTTTCCTCCTACATTAAATTTTCACTATTACTGCTCATCTCCTGTGTAATTCCAAGGAGGTAACTGAACAGTTTCCACAAGTTAGAATGCAACTCCAGGTTTTTGAACATATACAGCATACTGCACAGTGTAAATAGGTTAGAGAGAGACTTAAGTACTATAAGAACAGATATAAATTGCTTAAAAAAAAAAAAACAAACCAAAAACAAACAAACAAACAAACAAAAAAAAAACAACAACAAAAAAAAAACCCTCTTGCTGCTAGTTATCCCATTATTCACATATGTAAAGTTCTTCAACAAAACTGAGCTGAGTGAGGTTCTGGCCCGAGGTGAGAGCAACATTGCTCTCATTTAACAAACCATCTCTTAATGTAAAAAGCCTGAAAATTATAAAGAAAGCTCAGTGCATATGATTTGAGATAAACTACAAAATCAGAAATTTCAGAGGTATGCATGCTATAATATCTAATACATTGTGACAAGTTTCAAAACAGCTTTTTATACAATATATGGTCTTTACTCAACATTCTTTTTCAAGTTATATGCTAGCACATTCTAGAGTTCAAGTGAGTCTCAACATAAAACTGAAGGAATATAATGACAACTCAGATAATGTCTAGCAAATACTAGTTACACTCAAACCAGAAAAGATTTATTCAATCTTGACAATGTAAATTCAAATTTAGGAAACTGGAAGCCTAAGAACAGTAGTATCTGCAGTACTGTCAATTTTTAAAAGACTTCCTGACTACATTTATTAGCCATATAAACAGAATAAGATTGTGTTCTTACGAATTATGGATGAAACCACATTTTCTTTGCTTGTTGATAGGTTGGTTGGATTCACCTTCTGCTCCACAGATTCCAGAAATATTTTTCCCTGTATAAACTAAGAACTGCTTATTCAAACTTAATTATAATAAAACTATTAGCTATGGAGTTGAGTATTTTTATGTGTATAACATCCAACTGATAATCAAGTATTTTTTCCTGAACTTTTCAAAATCATATTTGCCTTTAAAAACACACCCCACAAATACACAGCAGGCCAGATCACTGCTTTCAGTTTTAAATCCAGAGCAATTCTATCATACTCACTACAATTGCTATGAGTTTGCATCACAGTAACCAAAACCAGAATCTGGATCAGTTCTTAAAATAGAACAGTTATTTGTTCAACTGGTCACACATTTTGAAGTAATTTCTAGTGATTTAAAATGACATCAGATCTATCCATCTTTCCTGTGTCTCTCAAAATGAAATTAAAAACTCCATAGCTTAGACAATGTCCAATCCTGTAACTTCCTGTTTATTTTCAAAAATAACTTTATCTGTATCATTCTTGTAACAGTTGAGCACATTTTTCCTATACACCACTTTAACTGAGATACTTCTAGCAGCTGCCCTGGTTTAAAGTTAAGATTATGACTATTGTCCTAGTCTATTTAGCTTACTTGTTAGTTTCTGGTATTAACCCTCCAGAGCAAAACATGCATGATAATATCTTCAGTGCTTTCTTCAGTCATCATATGAAGGGGCATCTCTAAGGTCCCTTCCAGTCTAAGCCATTCTATGATCTATTTAACTTACTTGCAAGATTAACCTATTTTAAAAAGTAATTCCATAAATATTTTTACAGCTAGACTGAAGATGTGCTGAAGAAACACCCTGTGCAATTTATGGTTGCTTGAAGTGCACAAGAAACACAGCAGTGAAAACCAGTGCTTCCTTGTATAAGGCATATTCTTACATAAGGGATATTAGGATCTCATTTTTACTATTCTACTTTTAAGATAGTCCCTGAAGATAAATCTGGACTCTCAGTATCAATGAGGGCCTTAAGACTTATTTCTGTGAAAGATGTTTGGCAATGTTTTCATAATTACCTAAGCTACAGTGTGCCAAGATGAATATCTGCATACAGTTGTGGATCCAGCATGCTGTAGTGAATATTTCTTGTGAACTCGATGGAAGTTTTTGGGAAACAGCGGGAGATTCTGCAACTGTGTTAAATATTTACATTAACACTAATGATTAACAAAAATTAACTGAAATACCATCTAATAGCCAAATTCAGAATCTGTAGTATTGCAAAGGTAAATTGAGGAACCAGGAAACTAACACATTGTTACTTAACATAACTAGCACCCATAATTTCTAGAATCCCACATACCTAGAACCTCCCCATATGCTCCTAGAAACCCACCCCTCACCTGGGCAACTTGATAGTCCCAGTTCAGATAGGAACATGTAGTTGCCATCATACCACCGAGTCGTTGATATTTGTCACCCGTCAGACCTGCTCCTTAGCGGCAAGTGATGAAGTTTTTGATGTCTACAAGAGGACCCTGAGGCCTGACCTCCCTTCCTAAATATTATGTTGGGTTTGTGTATCTCATTTTGACGGTCCTTCAGGACTGTAGGAATCACTGTCCATTAACCAGTCCTTGCAAGCTTCCTCAGCCAACAGTTCACATAGCTGATTGTGTCTTTTTATCCTAGCATCTTGAATCACCAGGCAATATCCAATAATATGTGAGTAGGTCTTGCGCTCTCTGTGACAATGCCTATAGTTCTTCAAGTACCCTGCTGATCTCTTGCTAGAAATTATCCCCTGGTATAGATGGGGAGTTGCAAAGCCTTCTGTGATGAACACCCCTCTAACGCTGAATGCAGTTGTTACTCATTTTAACCTTTTAAAATATGATAATTCCATAGTCCTGTCAGGGCAGCCTAGTCTAACTAAAAAATTCTTCCTTTCAGCAGTGACAAGGCCTTGGAAAGGCGACCTTCAAGCGCAGATATGCTATTCCAAGACTGAGGTCTCAAAGCACATAATAGCTCTTAGGTCCCAGATCAATGGGATTTTCTCTTCCCCACCTCCTGCTGCAATCCATAACTTTCTAAACTCATTCTCAAGACCTTCATGGCAAACAACAGGTTTTATATTATTATCCACAGAGCGTTCAATTTGGTGCAGCCAACAGCACTGCACACAGAGATTCAGTCCAGAGAATCTGGAATAAAAGGCAGTATCACAGGTGTAGGTAGATAGAGGTAACCATTCCTTCCATAGCAGATCAAATAACTAGGTCCATGGTCTGTAGTCACATGTGATCAAGGGTCACATTGCTGGGACCCTTCATGCACCTAGAACTAAAAGAAATTCTTTACCATTTTCGCTGCGGGGCGGGGGAGGGGGGGAGCCAAGAACAAAAAGACACCTTTCTGCAAGAATCCTTCACATAACATCTTTGAATTGTTCCAAACAAATTCAAGAAATAGCAGAGCACGTTGCACCCAAAAGAAGGTACAATGGATAATGCATTGGAGGTGGCATTACACCTCTCTTCACATGCCCATATAAAACCTGCAATTTCTGACCCTTTCAGAAGGCACTGAGGTTTCTATAACATTGGAATACTCTCCCCAGAAGAACACATCTCCAGTTCATAGCCAACTGCTGTGTGCATTTGGTGTAACAGGCACAAATAACAGTCTCAAATGGTATACAACAGGTATGAAACCTAACCAGCAAGAACAGGTAAGCCAAAGATGAGCACTTCAGAAAAGGAACTTATTCAGAAGAGAGTGTTGCTCCAACTGAATACTTCACAGCAAGGTTTATTCTTTGAACTACGGTATTCTCTGCTAGCTTAAACAACAGGGTAAAATTAAAATCTTATATTTCAGTGTACAATACACCACCTAGAAAGGTTTTTTAAAAAATATGTACCATTGCACATGCAGTAAGTGGTTTAATTCCAAGAAAAGATTTTTCTGTGCACCAGGAATTCATTGACAGCCTTAAAATCCATTTTGACAACCACAAACATCACATCATGTAGAAGTCCCCAAAACATCCTACAGTCTGTCTGACTGTACTGCCTCAATACTAGAAATACTAGGGAGATGATATTCTAATCCAAGAGCACTAATGACTTTCTTAGTAAAAGAATTTTGAGGGCACCTGCAATTAGATTTTGTTGTCATTATAGTTGAGGCACAAGGCCTTTACATAATTGACAGATAAGCTTTACAGTAAGTAGATTTTTTTTCCATATTTCAAAATCTATTTACAGTGCCCTATGGAAAGAGTCCCATGGAAGCAATGACTCATATTAATCTGGGTTTTGCTACTCCTGTTCTGAAAAATATCTCTTGCAATTAACTTTACAAATTAATTAGCATAAAATAACAAAGTAACACCACAGACAATCACTCCAACATGCAATTAAAAAAAAAAATTGATATTCACAATTGATGGTCAGCCAAAAAAAGATTTCTAATAGCTCAGGTTGCAAACAGTACAAAAAAATGAAAAACCCAGAGCAATTCAAAAGAAAGGCTTTGAAGTCAATGAACTGCCGACTCAGGATCTTATTCAGCAAAATATTTGAATATATGCCTAAATACAAACATGTAAGTAGACCAGCTTGACTTATTTGCATTATAGCACTTCTATATAAAAAATGCAAATGAGAATCAGATACATCTACTTCAAAGAGCCTGCTCCTAAAACTGTAAACTGAAACAGTCAAACACATAACTGAATTCCACACACTTTTACTGTTCATGGGAAGCACTAGATAGGTACTGTCTCACACTGAAGTTCCAGGCATTGTTATTTTGCTTTGGTTTTTTTATAACCACTTCATTTGCATGTTTCTGGGCCTCTCAGATGGTCATAGGTTTCCATACAGTGATGAATAAGCCTGAGTTATAGTAGCAATTAATGACACTGCATTTCTACAGAGCTCTTCTAAAAGAAATAAAATGATAATTAAGAAAATGCAGAAAATATACAGAATCATAGAACAGTTTAGGCTAGAAGGGACCTTAGAGTTCATCTAATTCAACATCCCTGACATGGGCGGGATGCCTCTCAACTAGACCAGGTTGCTTCAGGCCTCATCCAACCTGGTCTTGAACACCTCATCAGGGAGAGGGCAGCCACAACCACTCTGGGCCATCTATTCCAGAGTCTCACCACCTTCATACTGAAGAACTATTTTCCTAAGATCCAATCTAAACCTATTTTCCCTCACTTTAAAACCATTTCCACCTCATCCTGTTGCTGGACACACTTGCAAAGAGTCCCTCTCCAGTCTTCCTGTAGAATCCCTTCAGGTATTGGGAGGCAGTTATAAGGTCCCCCCTGGAGTCTCTTCTCTAGACTGAACAATCCCATCTCCATCAGCCTATCCTCGTAGCAGAGGTGCTCCAGCCCCTGGATCATCTTTGTGGCCCTCCTCTGGACTTGTTCCAACAATGGTCAGGACACCAGAACTGGACACCAGAACTGGACACAGTATTCAAGGTGGGGGTCTCACATGAGCACAGTAAAGGGGGAGAATCCTCTCTCTTTATCTGCTGGCCACACTCTTGATGCATCCTAGGTTAGAGTTGCCCTTCTGAGCTGCATAAGCACACTGCCAGCTCATGTTGAGCTTCCCATCAATCAGCACCCACGTGTCCTTCTCTTCATGGTTACTCTCAACCCACTCTGTACCCAGTCTGTAATTGTGCCTGGGATTGGCCCAGCCCAGAAGAACCTTGCACTTTGACTTGTTGAACCTCATGCAGTTTGCATTGGCCCATTTCTCAAGCCTGTCAAGGTCCCTCTGGATGTCATACCTTCCCTCGAGTCCACCGCACCACACAACTTGGTGTTGTCAGCAAACTTGCTGAGGGTGCACTTGATGCCATTATCCCTGTTGCTGAGAAAGATGTTGAACAACACTGGATCCAGAACAGAACCCTGAGGAACTCCACTTGTTACTGGTCTCCACCTGGACATCAAGCCATTGATCACAACTCTTGAGTGCAACCTAGCCAGTTCCTTATCCCTGGGTGGTCTATCCATCAAGCCCATGCCTCTCCATCTTAGAGACAAGGACGTCATGTGGGACAGTGTCAAATGCTTTGCACACATCCAGGCAGATTAGATCAGTTGCTCTTCCCATGTCAAGCAGAGTTGTAACTCTGTCGTAAAAGGGCGCCAAATAAGTCAGGCATGATTAGCCCTCAGGGAAGCCCTATTGGCTGTCACTGTTCACCTCACTATTTTTCATGTGCCTTAGTACTGATACCAGAAGGATCTGCTCCATGATTTTACCTGGCACAGAGGTGAGGCTGACTGGTCTGTATTTCCCTGAGTTTTGTTTCCCTTTTTAAAAATGGAAGTTATGTTTCCCCTTTTTCCAATCTGTGAGGACTTTGCTAGACTGCCATGAGTTCTCAAGTATGTCATATAGGAATATATGTAATCATATTCTGATGTTTGAGAAGATGCTCATGCCTATAAAGGAGAATCTTTGCATTTCAAAAACTTGGAAAACAATAGCAATACCTAAAATATTATGAAGCAGAGCTTCAACTGGTAAAAACTGAATTTGTGTATCTGTGCAAGTAATGCCAGTTGTGAAACACGCATCTGTGTCAAACTGCAATGAATAAGATATTACTTCAGTTTACTACAGGTTATGAATATTTGATAGCGACTGCTCTACTATGTTAAGGAGATCCTTAAGGGACACAAAAATAGATAGATAGTTCAGGATGGTATCTCAGCAGTGAAGTCAACTTAAATGTAAGGTAGAAATTGTTTCTCTGTGCATAACGTAAAATGAATTGCCTAGCATGAATAGTTCTAGAAGTCAGTGAAATTAGCTTGTAAACTGTTTTAAAAGCTTTTGGCAGTAAGATGAGTTTACTAATGCCAGTAACTTTTGAAGAGCGTAGCATTACGAGAGTGCTGATGGCATTATTTTTTCCCCTGTTGCTAGCAAGGTTCTAATGGGATTGTATAATAAAGACAGCTGACAAAAAAACCCTGATCTGGGAGACTAGTCTGTGTTTCACAGGGTTTAGCAATTTCTCAAAAAATGTTACCGGGACAGATTAGATAATAGGAAGGTTAAAATAAATTAAAAAGACAAAAATACAAATTTCTGGATAGACTGCAATAGAAGGCAGGTAAGTTTGGGGGGGGGAAATTCTAACTAGAGAAATGCAACAGCCTGCATGAATTAACTTCCTTATTCTGCACCTGTTTTGCTATTTTTATACTGTTTTAGCAAGTTTTATCATCCTCCCCCCCCACCCCCCCCAAAAAAAATATAGATTTT
>JANHGN010020482.1:92370-108166 GCA_024605025.1 Megaceryle maxima | reverse complement strand
TAATTAATTAAACTCAATAAAAAGTTATTTGTATTTGAGGAATGACAAATTTAAATCTCCAAAGAATGTACAGTAGGAAAGCTGCAATAGCAGGACTCAAACAGGAGATGATTGTACAGTTTCTTACATACTATATAGAAATGCACAGATGTATATACACACAAAGCCCATTCACGAAGCAAGTTACCTTACCTTAAACAGTGTAATTAACTTATATGAATCAACAACAAAAATCTTGGTAATAGAAATATTATTGTACAAACAACATTCTAAAAGACAACAAAAGTATGTAAGCCATAATACAACTTTGCCTGAATTGGGACTGAAAAAATCCAGCAGTAGACAAGGCAAAATTACTGACATGAATCCTAGATGATTTCAACGAATATAAACAATAATGGCAGTGATTTACATCGACTGACCACTTACTCCACTGACTTCAGCAAGAGACTAGCCAGGGTAAGAGCAAATAAATCCACCTGTTTTCAGCTGAATCAGCCTAAATTAAGAAGAATGAGATAGAGACGAGTGCATCTGATGGCACACTGTATTATCCTCTTACATGATTTTTGGTCTTAGTAAATCACTTTTCAATGCCGGATAACCTATCTGATCTCCATAAGAACTCCTTTCGTCATTTGTCAAGTTCAATGATTGTCTGAAAACTCAGCAGAAGATATTGAGTAGGCAATCAAGAGAACAAACAGTTAGAGATTTATTAACATGCTATATCATTATTCTTTTCTACAACTTTGTACCTTGAATACACTGCAAAGTTAGTCTCCCACAGCCACAAAGAGAAACTCAGAAACAGTAAAATTAAATGATTAAGGTCACAGAACAGTCTCTACAGTGATCTAAACTCTTTAGCTTGAAAAAAGACCACCTTTTCTTGCAGCAAATTTAAAACTAGGAAAAAATTCTTCATAAACAATTTCTCTAACTTATTTTAACTGGATTTATATAAAACATAAACCTATTTAAAAAAAAAAAAAAAAGAGATCCACTTATAGCCATTAAGCACAATGATGAAGTTAAGATGCCTGATCGAGGTTAGTTTCTGAGCCACATACTGTCAAAGCCCATTCATTCCCTTTTGTGTAACTGAAAGGCTTGACATAATCAACTTTCCTATATAGAATTGTTTTGTACTTGATTAAATATTCAGAACAGAAAAGTGGTAATGATCATTTTATATGACTATGTATCTCATTTAAAAATAAAATTGATTAGAGAAGGTTCTTAACTAGAGCTGTTAATCTCAAAATATACCTTCTCATATAATCTTATTTTCAAAAATCAAATCATGCTTGGACCAACTGAACACATACATTAGTCACAGTCATGCTGGATGTTACAAGGGTCAGTATCTTGAATAGTGCCCAGCCTGTTACCAATAGCACTGTTATTATCTGTAATTAACACTCAAAAAAATTTTCATTTTTACTATACAGCAGCACCCAAGATCTTCTCATCCAAACTTTTTTGGTACAGCGTAAATCTTCAGGAAAATGTATTTTATGGACTCCATAACAGGACTATATAACAGCATTCTGCTCTTTGAGTCTAATTAAGAGTGCTGATTTTCACATCTGCAGTCAATTAGTAGATGACATCTGTCCAAAATACCAAAATAAAATACTAAGTCCAGTACTAGCTCTGGATAAAAAGTTACATAATTTTCTTGTTGTAATTCTTTCAAAAAAAACTTAGCAATGCTTTCAATTAACCATTCAGATTTGGACTCCCTACCACAGAGCTGGCTGGAAGGCTTTATGCACTCATTCATAGTGTCTGAGAGAATGAGACCAATTAATAACAACTGATGGTACTAAACCTGGAATTATAAGACAACTATAAAACTCTGTAGGCATGCTTTAATGTAGATGTGCCAATTTTAGTTTCATTAGAATCTCTTCTTTCTGAAAATAATGGTATGGTTGATATTTACTTGATACTTTTCTACTAGTAATTGAAAGCTTTGGTAATAGTATAAAAAGAAATAAAAAGTCAAAATTTCTTTTCTGTTTTAGAGACAGAACTTTGTGCTAGCTAACTGCACTTTTCAGATTCTGCATACTTATGCTTTATTAATAATAAAACTTTCATAGAGGATTCTAGGAAACAAGGTCAGCTCTCCTGCAGTTTATAATGAAGCTGTATTTGAAGATCATGATAGGTACTAGTTTCTGCTGAAACAGGGTTTTAATTAAAGAAAACTTTCAACAATACACCACTAATGAAAAATCTTACGTTTACAAACCAAATAATTTACAGATTCTGAAATTTTAAAAAAGAACGTTGAACAAGGACTTTGTCCTACAAACCTCTCAAAGTATTTATTCTAAGGTCAATTTTTTCCATTTTAGGAGGAAGTATGAGGTCTGTGTGTCTATCACCCCTTGAGTCTCATTTCCCTTTTGAAGAAGTAACTATCCATTTTCTGGCTCACTCTTTCAATAAGGCCATTCAAATTACATTTAGCCTGATTGTCTTTGTACTTGTTCCAGACACCACTTTGTTGTTTCTCTGCTTCATTACTTGCAGATGAGAAACTGCTTAAACAGTGTTTTAAGTTTTTTCATCAAGCTCCTACATGTGACTTGCCTATCTCTTAGCAAAGGTTATGTCACAACCCATATTCCACAGCCCAGAGATAAACAATCAAGTCAAATAGAACGTTTGTGTTCAGTATTCAAATGAATCCAACCTGCTGTAAAATTAGTACCCACCATCCCTTCCCCCCCTACTCCCCCCCCAACACACATGAAACCAACACAGACCTTTCGTCTGACTGACTCTTTGAGTGCCTGTGATTTACTTCCCACCAAAATCCATGAATGGCAAAGAACACAATCTTTCTCATTCTATTTTTTCCCATGCCCTGCTGAGGAGGGAAATCTTACTTTCCTCCATAAAACCCAAACATATTTATTCTTAATTTAAGGTAAGTGCTTGAGGGTTTGTTTCAGAAACCTTAGACACTTCGAACCTATTTTATAAACAAAGAGTAGTTATATTTAGCAAAGAGACCTCAGTTCAGAAAGAAAATCATTTAACATGCATAAATCCAACACTGCTCAGGCTATTTCACACATCTATAATTTGGCAGCACATCCCTCAACAAACACTTGCAAGCTAGCACCCTCAGCAAAAACATCTGATTGCCCTTGATTTCAGTCATCTGTTGAAGGTGTATACATATGTCCAGGTTTTTATAATCTGTTTTCAGCTCTACAGGGCAGAAAAGGGCTGTGATCTTTCTCTGGTTCCCATCATCTTTCCTACTCTTATTCCAGGTTAAACTGTAACTGGCATTAAGTGAAATTTTTCCAACACTTCCTCCTCTCAACTGTGTCTACCAAAGAGAGATTACTTTGGCTGCTTCATTACCAACTTCACTATGTCAACAAAAACGGACTAATGGAATGGATATTGTTCTCAGATGTAGAACTTAATATTACAGGAAAAAAAAAAATCTATACAGAAGGAAAAAACAAGAACAAAAGTGCACAACCCCAAAATAGGCAGAAGCTATTTATCCCAGTGGTTGTTTCTTTACAGCAAGGAGACACATTAAAAAAAAAAAAGTAGCTTCCAGAATAAAAACTGGTTTGCAATAGAAGCTGCTCAAGAATACATCAATTCAAAATGAATACCAGCTATTAAAAGCTATGAAAAGAACAGCTATGGTGACTTGTGTAGTGGAAGAAATTGATTAAAAGTTTGACTTCTCAGCTTTTCTGCCATTTCCTTAAAAGCTATATGAAAAAAAAAAAAAACCACTCTGCACAGTCACCAGGAAACCTTGGTATAATGCACACTGAAAAGAGAGAAAGAAATTCTCTAGATCATCAAGATGAAGATTCGTGCATTCTTACAAAAAACTGCAATTATTTAAAGTTTTTTACAAGAAACAGAATAAAGCAGCAGAAGTTTCACAGATTTAAACGGAGACCAGGTTTGTTTGCTTTTTTAATGAAGCTTGCCTTCAAACTCGATTTTGGTTTTTAATTTATTCACCTATTGGCTTCTAATTCTGTTAGAGGGCTGTTCAAAACAGAATTGAGTTGCTACTCAAATAAGAGAACTAGTTTGGACAAAACTGCCTAGCAACCCAGCAGTAGATTAGAAATACAACAGAGACCATAAATAGAAGTTTTCAGAATTCTATTCCTCAGCTTCCACATATAAAAATTAATAGCTTCCTTGCAATGAGATTTAATATCTACCACCAAAACCACGATAAATGTTTGTTGACGTTACCATGATTAGCACTCTGGAAAAACACCTGGATTTTAGCCCTGTACACACTAATCAAACCCTTGATCCCTATAGCAGAACTAAGAAAAAACAAGAGTACCTAGGCTAGATACCAAACCACTTAGACAGCTTTGGTATGCTTCTTACCTCTACCTGAACTAGACAGGTCATCTAAATGATTCAGATAATTCAAGAGTCTACATATGAGACATTAGAATGAAATCACTCTCCTACATAGCTGAAATCAGTGAACTCTCTTTTCTACAGTGATTATTAGGATGTTCCAGGAGCTACATAAGACTTTGCCTGAAGTTACCATATTGTTCCTTGGTACTATGCGGGAAAAGACATAGGGATTACAAAGGTATTTAATGAAGACTACATATTGAAATAAACTCCTAAAAGAGGCTCTAGCATCCAGTGCCATGATAATGCTTTGCATTATCAAGGAACAACATGTTGGTGCTATGCATTATTATCTCACTAAAAGAGGTACACAGTTTTTTTAACATGCCTTGAAATGACAGTGATATAGCTAAAAAAAAAAAAAAAATTCAGTCTCAAACTGTGTACAAAATCCACAACTATATGTAATTAAGGACACTAAATCAGAGACTATTCTTGAGAGGGAGCTGGAAGTAATTTATGACAGCTTCTTGTCTTCTGTCGTTTCTGATTATCAGTGCAGTATGTGTCAATGTTCAATAATGACTGTTGAAGTCTTCATGCTTGATGGTTTAGGATGTCATAACGAAAGTACAAGCTTTATCAATCCTCTCATCAATAGAAGCCACAGGGTGTCTGTCATAGTTCATTTATATGTGCCAAGAGCAAATAAACTGCAGCAAATTAAAATTGTGTTTAGAAATATGGACAGATGTCAATTGGTTTACAGTTACCCATGCTGGTATTTTCTATTAAAGGTTTCCAGCCCTTATAAAAATCTGACAAAGCCATACTTGAAGATACCTATAAATACATACATATTATAATATTTACATAATATTTTTGCACGATCACTGTAAACAAATGAAATACTATTAAATTAATGGTCAAGTAGGAAGAAATTAATATCTTTGTTTATCCCACCTTTTTAAGTTATCCAACCAGCAACTGGCTGGTAGAGCAAATTTCAACATTTGAGAATCTTAATTATTTTCAATGACAGGCACAACATGTAGACCCATCTATGAGTAAAAAAAGAAACCCAACAAAACTACCTGCCAATTTTAGGCATTGAAGCAAGAGACAGAAGATCATCTGTTCAAAAATGCATCATGCAAGTTCATACCAAGCATTTTATTTGGAAAGTGATATTACTACTACTTGAACAGTACTGCAGAAGGCTCACCAAGATACAGAGCAGATTACACTGAAAGGCAAACTATTATTAGCTTACTTTACACACAAAGCTCGAGGCAAGGAGAGATGATAATATTTACTCATGGCTCAGTTTCTTGATTTGCAGCCTAATGACTTTTGAAAAGCTTGTAGAAATCACTAGGATCCTCACAGTAAGTAGTGAAGTTGTGATAAAAGCAGAAATTAAAATTCAATGTAATTGAATATTTGTAAGGCAAGGCATGTAGGAAAAAGGTAACTTTAATCTACACAATGTCTGAATATTATGACTTAAAAATTAGACTCAAGTTAGAACGCATAATTCTACTAAAAAGAGTTTTCTCAGTAAGGGTCAAAAACCAAACCTGACACTATTTACAAAGAAATAGCACAAAAGAGGAGATGCAATAATGTCTTCATACAAACCCATGAAGCACTTCCATTCTGCTGCTGTGGCACCTCTGATTCTCTCATGAAAAACAAATGGTGAAAATGAAGAAGCTACAAAGAACGACATGGATGATCAATGATAGGAAATGCCTAACATGGAATGAAAAAAGGAATAAAATAAGACATTTTATCCTGAAAAGAACAGGCTGCCAGTTCTAGTGTGACACAGATTTCTTAGAAAAATAAAAATCACATATGGTCTTGGAAAAGGTTGTAAAGATTATTTCTTCCCTCTCTCACACACCCTGCACACTATCCCACAGAGATCCCCCACATTCCCTGGAACTGGAAGAGTAAGAGTGAGAAGAGTCACAACTTGACATCAAGCCATGCAGGGAAGCAAAGCAAACCAAGGAATTAATTCACCACTTCCATGAGGAGGCACGTGTTCAGCAAGAAAGCAGGGAATTTAACCATCACCTTTGGCCGAGAAGACAAAAATAGCACTCTGAACTCCTCCCCCCCCCCCCCAGATCTAGATGCTGGTTATGTCATCACATCATCATAGAATATCCCTTTGGTTTGTTAGGGTCAGCTGTCCCAGCTGTGTGCCCTCCAGACTTCTGGTGCACCCCCAGCCTACTTGCTGGTAGGGAGGTGTGAGGAGCAGAAAAGGCTGTGCAAGTGCTGCTCAGCAATAACTGCAACATCCCTGTGTTACCAGCACTGTTTTCAGTGCAGATATGAAAGATATCTCCTTAACTAGCTACTGTGAAGAAGCTTAACTGCACCACAGAAGAGGAAAAAAAAAAAAAAAAAAAAAAAAAAAAAAAAAAAGAGAGTACACCTATTCAGAACTAACATACAAATACAAATAATAGAATCTGCTATCCACAGTCTCTAGGGACCAAGAAAATATTTTGAAAGAATCAGTGTGTTCTACCACCATTCTTAGATTTTTCACACCATTGTTAGCACCTGCCTGAGAAAGATCAGTGGCCTAGGGGAATGTTTAGGTTAAACAAGTAAGATTATTCTCATATTTTTACATGTATTAAAATTAAGAGTCTTTCTGCAGAAAAGAGAGAAAAAGTGTTAATTCTTTCCAGACAAATTCCACCTAATAATTTAATTCCAAAAATTCTCTCAGAAGCACTTGGGACAGCAAGATTAACATAACTCAAGTTCAACAACAATCACTTGAAGAAAATATGTTATTAAGGTATATTTGTGTATGCAGAGCAGTAATCAAAGTCTAGACTGACCATACAAGGCTGAAGAAATATTTCTTCACCCACCAAAAAAAATCAAGTCTTCTGTTTCATAAATGTTTTCCTTTGTTTATGCAGAAATACGCTTTTTCTGGTTTAGGTTAAAAATTGGTAAAAAGGGCTCTGGCTTCATAATAAATACAGTTCTTTTTGGCAGTCTCAGGAAACTCCTGGGGCATATAGCCTTGTACCCTTCAGTTCTTATATACACAAATGTGATGAGGAAAAGACAGCACATATACAAGCAATAATGACAAGCTCACTTATAGTAACACAACCTACAATGTCTCAAAACAATTGTTTCTTCTACTGATATTACAATGGAATGTGGAAGCAGCCTAAAAACTGATATTCTAGTGATCAAAATGAAGAGCTTTAATACAAATTAGATGGCTCCATATTACTAAGTTATTTTCATTGTTTCAGGTTAAAAAAAAGTAGAGAAAGCTGGCAAAGATAAATAGTGAAGAACAAGAACAACTAGAATGACAAGAAGAAAAATATAGAAGGTGCAAGGCAGCTTTACATAATGGATCAACATGATCTCATTAAATCAGAAAGTCCTGTCACGTTAAGTTAAAACCTTAGGTGCTCAGTCTAGAATGTTACCTTAAACAAACAATACCAAGTCATATAAAAATAAGACCTATATGAATACAGATTCTATTAAACTTGGCAATTTCACATCAAATCATGTCTCAAATCATAGTATTATTTATTGGTAATACATTGTCTTGTTGATCCAATCATTCCAATGAGACTGTCTCAATGGTCAGTATCTCCAGTGAAGCTCAAGAGAATGAGATGCAAACCTAAGAATGTTTTGTAAGCTTTTTACCGAGATTGCAAGGCCTCCTAACAGAGGCTTTTCAGGTGTGCTTTGTCTGAACTTTATTTCATCTGCCTCCTGCAGCTTTGTTTCACATGGTTTAGATTTAAGAGCAATTTTTCTAATTGAGCAAGTGTTTACCACTAACTTATTTTACACTTATCTTTGCATAGTATCACCATGGTTTTTGTATCCTAACATTATGATGTAGTATAAAGAATTATAGTCTCGGTACAGTTACAGGCCTTGAGGCCTGGAAATACATAGGGATTGTAGAGGAATATAAGCACAGGATAATTCTAAATGAAGGACAGGCTTGACATGGGAGGCCCAATGTCTAAAAACAGCACCCATCGCTGGTTGAAGAAATGCAGAAAGGGGGAAAAATTGTTTTGGAGGCAACAGAGCAAATAAAAGGCATTACATATAATAAGTTTGGATATAACATGGTACGGCAGACCAAGAAGGAAAAGGCAAGGGAAAACGGTGTGTTAGTGACCATATAAAAAGTCATATATATATATATAAAGTCTAAGGGAAAAAAGAAATCAACAACAGCATATGCCTTTCATTGAAGGACTCCAGATACTGGTGGCTCACTCTAACAGCTCCACTACCTATACCAGAATGAAACTGCTGATTTTAAGACCTAGAGGAGCAGGGCAAGGGTGCACATAATCAGAAGAGAAGTGGTAGAAAGTTACAAAATGCACATAGGACAATTTTAAGTGCATTAGTATTGAGACTTTTTCCCTGCATAGACCTATTATTTTCCTTTCTGTGAGACATAGACTAATAATGTTTACCCTGTGAAAATTTCAGTGTCACTAGAAAGAAACTCTTGATATACAAGCATTTGTCTTTGCCACTCCCCCCACCCCCCAAACAAACAAACAAAAAATTTCAATATAACAGCTTATTTGAAGTGAAGAGTCTAGGAAGTCACAAACACAAGGAAACATAGACATGTTTCTTTATACAGCAGTTAACAATTTTGATTAGCTGCTCAGAGCAACAGTTTTAAACTACCCTCATGATAACTGATTTTTCGGAAACATCTATTTCACAATTAGCTTCAGCAGCACCTAATTAACTCCTGCTGTAGCTATCTACTAGAGAGTCAACAGCTATTTGTAAATTTATATCAATTGTGTAACATCGGAAATTTAGGAAAAATAAAAATACAGTTTGACTGGAATGAACTTAGAATTAGCAATTAATTCAGGAAATCTGTCACAGTAAATGAGCTTTCTACATCCTCATTAATATAAATCAGACCTTTAAAACCTATCAAGTGATAGCTCCCTTCTATAAACTTAGTGAAGTGAAGCTTCTAAAATATTCTATAGTGCTTTGTTTAAAGTGTCTGTTGTTGGCATAAATATTAAGTAGTTAGTTAAATAAGTCAATACAAAGACCTTCACTTGTTTAAAATCAACTGTGAAAATACTTTTAATCTTATAGTAATGGTAGTTAGAGCTACAAAGATGATTAAGGGACTGGAGCATCTCTTCTTATGAGGAAAGGTTGAGAGCCATGGGGCAATTTAGCCTGGAAAAGAGGAGACTCAGAGGGGATCTTACTAATATTTACAAATATCTGAGGGATAGGTGTCAAGTAGAAGGGGCCAGTCTCTTTTCAGTGGTCCCCTGTGATAGGATGAAAGGTTATGGTTGCAATGTGAAACACAGGACATTCCACCTCAAAAACTTCTTCACAGTGTGACAGAACCCTAGAACAGAGAGGTTGTGGAGTCTCCTTCTCTAGAGACTTTCAAGAGCCACCTGGATCTGTTCCTGTATGGGCTGCCTTAGGTGTTCTGCATTGGCAGGGGGGTTGGACTCTATGATCTCCAGAGGTCCCTTCCAACCCCTAACATTCTCAGATAGAGAAAAGATTAGGAAAAAGTACTAAAGATACATGCAGTCAAGCTTTTATTTTCAGAGTTTTTCTTACGTTCTTTTCCTGTAGTCACATTCATCCTGTGTCTGTGAGAAATTGAAACCTGTATTTCTTACATTATTACAACTTTTAAAGGGAGAGAAAAAAGCAGAACACCAAAAAACAGTAAACAGTACTTTTAGGAAAAACAAAAATATAATTAAAAAAATATCTATCTTAGGTGACTTTTGCTGCCATTATTGGCAGGGGTTTTTTCCAATTATCAAAATCCTGTTGTGGATCTTCTCAGTCTGATTCTAAAAGACAGCTGTGCTGTATCTTATGCCAGGCTCAAATTCTCAGATTGTATAATCCCTAATCCTTTCTATTGACTAGATAATTGAAAAACTGACTCCTTTATAACACCTCCTTACACTTTTATATATATATATATATGTAATACATGCAAATGCTCAGCAACTTCTACAACATTTATACTGCAAATCTGTATTTCCTTGCTCTAAATGAAGACACCAATTTTAGAAACAAATTACTGTATCACATAAGTCACTAAATCAGAAACTGCTTTTTAACCACAACCATCCACAAACACTCATAAGCTTTGCATCTTCCAGGTGGTATTCTCTCTGCCAAAGTAACAATATTTTTACCTGTTTTATTTATTGATTCCATTGGCTGTCCTAACATTACAAAATGCTAGGGAAAAACAAAAACAGTAATGTAAAAAATATTTTAAAGTATTTTTAAACATACCTTAAAAAATTTACCACCTCAGGAAGCAGGAAAGGCAGAGCTGCTCCGTGAGAGTGGACAGAGCCAGGATCGATGGGCAACCCATGGGGCCTGTGCAGGGTGAACATCACAGGGAGCTGCCAATAGTTCACCAACAGCCCTGGGCACAGCAAGGGCACAGAACAGTTGAAGTAGCTTAGAACTGAGGTTGTAATGTCGCTCTGAAGTCCACCCAAAACACAATAGCTCAAGACAAGAATGCAGACAAACCTATTGACACTGCAGCTCTAGACAAGCCTGAGCACAACCTGAAATGGAGCTCCTGGCAGAGGGTGGGGCCCAGCTGAGGCTCATTAAGACAGTTAAGGACTATTGGTGACCTTGGTGCCCTGACTTACTGGCTCAAGGGCTAGGAACATTTTCACCTGTAATTACACATTTGGGGTTTTTTGTTTCTTTGCTTTTAACAAGAGTAGAGAATATATCTTCTTACAAAATAACTTCTACATTAATAGAAATTACATTCATGAATCAAAATGATATCACTTATAAGTAGAAAGCTCATATTAAATGTGTAGCCAATAACAACAGGAATTACATAAGCATTCCTAAAAAAGCATTATGATTACATCTTAAAAGCATTTTAACTGTGATATTGTAATTTAAATGCACTTTAAGAATTGGAAAAATATTTCCAAATTCCATTATAAGCACACTAGTGCCATAAATCACTTATTGTTTTACTTGTTAACTGTGGATGCGTAAGTAGATTGATTAGGGGGCATCACAAACCTACGGCTTTCCAAATGTCTGGAAAACAAGAGTGTCTCTACTGTTTCAAGTGGAGACTCAGACATTTATTTTTGCAAAATATTGTCCCCATTTTTGTAAAAACAGGTTCAGAAAGGTTTAGCACACTGACCTAGGCAGTGAAGACTTGATGATATGGGCCTTAGTACTATTTTTTGTCTCTATTGTCAGGACTTGACATGTTACTTTCTCTGTTTCCTAATCTGTAAATAGTACAAATGGCACCAACTCTACTGTAAAAGCCATTCAAATGCACTCATAGACTTCCATAGTGCAGTACAGATAGTAATTATCAATCTGAATATAGATAATATCATTTCAGACCTACTGGAAGCAGTAACATGTTCTACAAACTTAAACTAAACTCATAATTTCACTTATAATAAGTTCTTACATTATCAAATTCAGAAAAGTACATATGTTTGTGTATAGATTCATCTGGAGTAGATATAGTCCAGTCTAAATAAAGCAGTCATAATACAAGCCTATGAAAAAAAAGAGAGAAATTTATCTGAAAATTAGGTACATTATTAGTTCAGAATGTCTACATGACAGCTTTTTTTTTCTAGTTCACATACATATACTGACAGGCATTTCTTCTTGCAAGCTGAATAGCCAGAAGATACCTATTTTGCACAAAGACAAGAATAATGATGCTGTTACACAATGCTTCATGTTTCCAATAACATTGAAAAACAACTGTTTGTCAGTGGGACTCTGTTAGTGAAACATAAGGATTCCAGTGAAAACTTCTGAACAATTAAGAGGATATTTTACCCCAAATTAGCATCTTTCTCTTAAAAGCTAATTTGGACAAGCTACACTTTCTACGTTCCAAATGTTGTTATTAAGTCAGGAATTTAGAGCAATGATTTATATGGAACTTTCAACATGAGAATATCATTCAAAGGAATACATATGATTTAATTATGATGCTGATATCCTTATCTTAAAAGGTGCAAAACAAGAAAGATTACTACATAGACATTAAAATTACATGATTTTCACATAGTTATTATTATATTTTTCCATGAATCATGATTACTATAGGATATTGAATCTTTAAGGCACCATTAATGTGAATCCATAGATGTAAGTTATAATCTTATGAATTTAATGGGATGCAGGAAAAATCTAATTAAGAACATTAGTGTTTGTCAAACTATGTCTAAATGAAGAAAAGAATGATAAGACACTGTAGGCAGTAAAAGTAAGACAATATAACACGAAAGCTAGCTGATGTGTGCTTTAAACTAAAATAAAAGCAAATATGCTAATTTATATGTGAATGCTGAGGACAGGGCTTGGTTATACTCCAAATGTTTCTGTTTTTCAGATTCAGCAGCAGGATTCCCTTTTGTAGCACATTATCACTCCCAAATTTTGTTATCTTGGTCATTCCATCACCATGTGGAAATGGAGAGTTTTTATTAGCACTCACTCCCCTTCCTAGATCTGTGCAAGGAAACAGAGAGCCAAAAAGGGAAAACTAAACATCTCACAGTTTCTTCTTCTGTGCATGATCATGCAAATAGTGAACTATTGATAGCTTTTACTTCACTTACAATAATAATCTGACTGTAAACAGATTAAGGGGGGAAAAAAAAATTAGTATTCATTTACACTCAAATGCAATTTCTGTGTGCCTGTCCTCTGATGTGGCTTTAGTCCAGGTGTAAGATAACAGAGTATTCCATCCCAATTTTACATTTGTGTTCAAAAGTAATATAAATAAAGTTAATGGTAGTAGAATGAACATTGTCCAATGTCCTGAAATATTTCTATTAATTTACAGTGAAAAACTTGAACTAGGGAATATCTCCATTGGAGTATGCCATGGTAAAAAAAAGAAAAACCAAAACCACTCCCCCATAATACAATATATTAATTCCTTAATTTTTAAAGCTTGACTGTCAAGGTCCAAGAGAAGCTTAGTAAGGAAATTTAAAATTATATTTACATATGAAAATTTCTGCATACATTTCTGTCTAACAGTATACCAAGATGGGTGGTGACAATGATCACTGACATGCAAGTAAAAAAACCCCACAGAATTTAGTGAAATTATGAAATGGACATGTTTACATATACATGGAATGTATAGTTGTGTCAATTTTTCCCTGAAGAAAACAAGGGAATTCTATAGAACTTTCTAGATCAATAATCTCATGGCACTTTACATGTGTTCTTTTCACAGAAGTGACTCCTCTGCAATTTTAGGCAGAGATCTGGTCAAGTAAATGCTTAATTTGGTATAAAGTATTTTTTAAATAATAAAAATTATTTTAGCCCAAAGGGAATAATTCCATAAACTTCAGAGGAAACAGAAAAGGACCTTCAAAGCAGATGGGGGAGGTCACAGTTGTTGTCAATAGGGTTGTTGTTTTGAAGTAGATAGAAAAGGACAAGTGCATTAATATACTTTTCTCTTACATTTACTATTTTTAGTTTGTTTCCACTTATAAATCAGGTTCTCTTGTAACACTATCTTTAGATTAATCAATATTTACTAAAATATATATCCACATATTCTACTACCCCATCGACTTATCCCTATAAATTACATCTTTATGAATTAAAGTTACGAAATATTAGTTATAGGAAACTGCTACTAAAATTTAACACATCTAACAGGGGCAAGTTTCTCTATTTTTGTGTCTTTGGCATTTACCCAGCTTAGTGTTGTTCACTGTGATCTCATAAATGAAACCTTGAAAAATGAAGCACTCTGTTAAGTTGTATTTCTTAAGGTGACAAATCTATAGAGCACACCCTAAAGAACTTGATCGCAAGGCTAGATACAAAATAATTTCCAAAGAAGACAGCAGGAAAGCTTTGTTCAGAAATAGCATGCAGTATAATGGAAGCAGTGCATCCATTGATAGAGCAGTGCATCCAGTGATAGAGGCAGAAACAGACCTAGGTGTCTTAATGCTAAAGGACAAAAACGTGTATCCCGTACAGCCCTGAAATTATACACTGACTGACATGAGTCTGCTTAAGGCTTTAAAATCTGTAGAACAAATACATGAGCAATCCCTAGAATTATCACAGTCATCTCTTCCTAGAATAATATTGTACTGGATCTTTATTCACTACAGAAAGGCAGAGCCATTCCCTCCAGACATCTTTCAAATGAAGGGTGATGTAAACATGTAAACTGAAAGGAGGATTAAGGACCATGGATACCAGTTGGAGGTAACAGCTGGCCAGAACTGTACAAGAAGAATTTAC
Source organism: Megaceryle maxima (assembly GCA_024605025.1). Classification (NCBI taxonomy): domain Eukaryota; kingdom Metazoa; phylum Chordata; class Aves; order Coraciiformes; family Cerylidae; genus Megaceryle; species Megaceryle maxima. Next base: position 93,394 of record JANHGN010020482.1, on the reverse strand, counting down.
AACTGAGACAAGGTGGATCTAAGACATCTTGCTTGCTTGCACACTGATAAATTCCTTTGATTAAATTACTCATATTTTCCTTTGCAGAGGCTAATTCCCTTGACATTGTACAAGGAGTGTAGCCATTTCCCTCAGTCTCAGAATTTTAACCAAAAGCAGACAGCACCCAGATTGCTGTTCTAATGATACCTATTGTCATCCCCGGATGCAGTGTGTTTATTTATATACTATGGATAGCACTGTATCTGTTCACTACAATATTAACTTTTCTTACAGTCCATTGTCTTGGTTGCTCAGGGTACATTCTGCCTCTTTTTTCAAGACATAAACATAAAATAAAAACATACTGGCATCCTTCTAGGAAAGACACATTTTTTTCTAAAATATCTTAATAAAATACTCAACAACTTTCTTCCCTTTCCTTAGACTTTATTTCTCCTTTCCTTCTGTACAAAAAACTTAGAAGAGAAGATTTGAACTTAGACTTCACATTTTTCTCCATGTCCTTTTCCACCTGGGTGCACAGGATCACACTAATGAGAATATTTGCTTCCAGATTTTAAATATAAGTAAAAACCAAACTAATTTTTGTGCCTTATTAGAGTATTTTATGTGACACTGAGTAGCAGGATAACTCTAACTGTATATACAATAAAAATACATAGTGTTTCTGCAGTCTAAGTAAATTCTAAAATAAATTTTGTAAAAAAAATTAATTTTGGAGATCTGAAACAAGAATTTTGAAGTTGGAATTAATTTAATGATAGAAGTTCAAATTTGCTGCTTTACTTTTTTTGTTTGTTTGGGGTTTTTGTGTTTTGTTTGTTTGTTTGTTTTAGATTAATCTAATCTAATCTATTGGCACTGGTTTTCTGTCTTGCTGGTTTGGTCACCTGATACAGCTAGTAAAATCAGATGCATAATACTGGATAGTGTATAAAATTATCTGCAGTATTATTACCTCCAATTTGGTGAACATTAAAAGTCCTAGCTCTGTTGTACTGGAGGCTTCATTAATATATTT
>JANHGN010020482.1:0-90219 GCA_024605025.1 Megaceryle maxima | reverse complement strand
TAAAAATTTCATCCATGCTCCTTGCCTGATCCACTCAGGAACAGCTGACCCACACTGCAAAAAATCTCCAAAGAATTAAAAAATACCCCGGTAACTCATTGAGGTTTTAGGGAAATCCCCCCCCCCCCCCGCAATCTATTTTCCATTAGTTGAAGTTACGGTAAAGTAATGATAAATCTGGTCATATGGAATGAAAAAGTAATTTTTGATAATGCAACTCTTGACTATTGCTCATTTTCAGTCATGAATATCAAGGGTGTAAACTGATATTAGTGAAAATGCAGTTTAACTAGAAAAGATACTTGTCAGAAATTGCCTGCATAGATAAGTTTAACTAGGTCTCTAAGAGGGAAAACTGGTGGAGGCAGAGCTGCTAGTGGAAATTTTGTCGTATCCTTTAATATAGCCTTGGATATGTTCAGTTTGCCTAAACTTCAAGAAGGATAAGACCAAGAATGTATGTATAGTATAGTACCAGATCACTGATAATATATGTCATATTGAATCAATTGAATGATTTTACATTTGGAATAGTAGTGATGTAGCTTTTATCTTATTTAGGAAAGAGGAGAACAAGCACATTCCTGCTTAGAAAAAAGACATTATAGCAGCAAAATATATATGTGTAGTCACACCAACTTTTTGGCCATCTTTCAACACAGAACTATGTGACCTGGGCTGCTTGATACTCTTATGTGCAAATAAACTGACACTTAAAGGCAAATGTGATATTGCAAAATAAACACAACAGTAAAGCGAAACAGCTAAATCCACGGTAGTTAACATCACAAAATTCCACACAGAACTATTCTTAATACACTTATAGGAATGGAAAGTGGATCAGAGAAAAAACTGTTTCATCTCTCATGTGCTTAGCATAAAGAGCAGCAATACACCTAATATTATCAAGTCACTGTGTATTTGTTAAAAGTATATAATTTTGTTAAAAATGGATTGGTTGCAGAAGCTCAGGAACAACTGTAGAGTGGGTAGCAAAATTTCCATTGTGGTTTAATGCTTATAAAAAAGTAATATCATTAAAATAATCTACTGTTCCATATCACCTACAAGTGAACAGACTCTTTGGAAAGGTTTTATTTCTGTTACTCAAAACAATTTGCATTTGATATACACTGGGTTTCACATATTTCAGTGGGAAAGCCTCTAATTCACACTAATGTGAAAATACACTTGCATTCCTTATTTATAAAAATACATGAGACTGGAAAACCTGAACATTTCCTATCAAACACAATGTTAAGCTAATAAAGAATAACATGTCATTCTAATTTACACATATTATTAATGTATTACAACATTGTAAGAACCATTGCTATTTAAACTTCCATGTTTATTTGGGCAGGCTTAGAACTAGTGAATTTCTTGGTCAAGGTTTTTTGTAGCCTTCTTTTTTGTTGCAAGAAACAAAGTAGGAACTGTTGCCAGGCTTATTAAAGGTTTGGCCTTGCTTCATGCTGTTTTAGGTCTTGGTTTCATGCCTACAGGGTGACACCCTCAAGCAGATGCATGTTCAATGCTCTTAAAGCATTGAGTGAGCCAGAATTAGTAACTCAAGATGATGCTACCAATTAAAATCTGGGAACATAGATGGTTGTCATTCATTTTAATATACCCAATATTTGACCCAAGGTCTCTATAAGCTGTCAAAAGCCTACAAGTACTGACTCACCAAAGATTAACCTATGTGTTAGAAATATCAATCTACAAATGGAGTTCAAGAGTTTTCCACCAATTTTGCTATACTTATGCCATGTCTTGTGATTCTCAGACCATCATGTAAGATGTCATTCTCTTAGAGAGTTATCCTCATTAGTAAATATCTGAGTATATATTTTTCAGATCTTTTGTAAAGACAATTTTTCTAGAAAAAAAGACCAACAGGTTTTGTAAAAGGGTACCAATATAAGTGATGCATTTGAACTAATATTAACTAGGTTAGCTAAAAGCAGCACCATTCTGCTCAGCAGGGCTAATTTGCTTAAATCAGCCAAAATGCCTTTACTAACCTAGCAAAACTATCTCTATGTGACACAACATGGGTATGAATAAACAGAACTATAAGTAATTTGTAAAATAAATTATTTAAACATTAAAAAAAAAAAAAAACAAACAAAACAAAAACACCCACTTGATTTTAGCATTCCATTATATCTGGTTTTTTTCTGTAATTGGCAATCATCAAGTCTTATACTCCAGTTCCCTACCAAATACAAGATTAAGAAAGAAATAAACTGTTGCTATTATTTTTTATTTAATTTCAGACCCATTTTGATTTTTTACTTGTGCACATAAGGTTTCCCAGACTGTCCAGAAACACATCTTCTAAAAAATGCCCTTTTAATATTTTAAAACAGTCATATGAATTCTGAAAATATTTAACTGTTACTGTTCTGCTTTCACTTGAAATGAAAGAACTCTGAATCATATTTATTATTGTTGATGTTGGTAAGATATTTATTTCTTGAACTAGTACATTTTTTCACATCATCCTAATAGCAACTCCGTAAACATAACTGTCAGATATTTCAAAGAGTTGACCAATGCTGTTCAGTATATTCCAGGTTAGCAGTCAAGTTTACTGGGTTGAATATGACTTTGTACTGATACTATAACTGCTCTGTAAGGTTTGTTCAACTCTGCTTTGGTAAAGTAAATACCTTGACTGACAAAATTTCAAATAGTTCAAAAAGAAAGCTGCATTCAGGGCTGAGTGCAAGCAAAGTGCACTACAGCAATACACTAGACAACCAGTGCTCAGTCACTCGATTAAATAAAGCATCAAAATTTTTAAAAGAAAATGGCAAAGAATGAGAAACATAAGATTAATACATGCCTTTAAGCTGATACTTTTCCCCTTAACAATAGTATTTAGTGCTTCACAACACATACAGAGATTGAAAATGATGCAGTCAGTCACATTCATTTTTCAGGTCAGTAGGATTTTAATTATTCAGTGTTTTCCTGCATTAAGATGTAAATTTTATTCTAGCTTGCAAAACCAGAAAACTATGTTTTCTGCATCATGTTGATCACGAAAAGGGGATACTGGAGCTAACTACTGTGGATAAGACTGAAAAGGTTATCCCTAACAAAAGCTCGTCTAATAATCATAATTTTATCTCTGGCATGGTTAACAGTTATTACTAGACTATGAAATGACCTTGGAATCCTGTAACTGCTGACATGGACACCATCTGAAAGATGAGAGCACTCAAAAATATAAGTAGTTATATCAAAATTGGTCTATATATTGTAAACTAATAATAGTTACACTATTATGAAGGCAAGATATTTGAATGACAACAACTTCATTACATTCTAGAATTTCATTTGACTTAAATGCACTTACTCCCTGTGACAGCACTGTGTAATCAAGGAGAAACTTGAGTATACTACTAGACAAAGTTGAAACTTTTTATTATGTATTTGTATTTTTCCTTACAGTTTTATTTTATAATCAATTGATTCAACAGCAAGACATTTATCTTATCTGCAATAATTTTCTTAATCAATCTGATATAGTGTGAGGCTGTAAAAAAATCCAGAGAAATATATTTTAAACTAATGGCAATGGTGTAACATTCAATTCATTAGCATTTAGAGATACCCAAAGTAACATCCATATTTATGCTTAGCAGTTTCTATAAATTGACCCAAACTCTATGGAAACTTTCTTTACTATATTTAAATGCATTCTTTTAATTCAAACGTGAACGACCATTTGGAAGAAGTCATCAGCTCTGTCTTTATTTTTATTTCTACATATTAATCATGTATGTAAGTTTCCTGAAACTTCCATCTACATAAGTTATGCTTTATCTCTTATCCTGAGCTATTGCAAACTTGTACTGCTTAAATAAAACTGCATGAGCAAGATACTTCTCTACCTAGACTTGTTGTAGGCAAGAAAATGTCAGTTAACAGACAGATTTCTGAGCAGAAAATGTCTAATACCATTTCTTTTTTAAGAAATTTATTACAAAGCATTACCTACAATGACATGAAATCTCAGCAGTGACCCAAAGTATACTGGAATTTTTTATTGGAACTATGTGGAGTCAATTGACAACTGATGCAGTAGACAGTTTGATTATCAAAAGCATCCTCCACTTTGAATATGAATTTTTGAGGGCAAGAGAAATTTTCTTTCTAGTACTGTGCAGCGCTGCAAGAGTACTAGAATAGGTCATTTGTCCCTAGCTACAGTAAAATCAGCAGCAGAATTCCAATTTCATATTTGTAATTGTCTTACACGCTCCAACTTTTAACACAAATGTAGAATCTATCAGTGATATTTTATTAAATAATAGCAATACAAATAAAGTTAGCACTATAAATGAAGTTGTTTTTTTTTTTCAGATGAGGGCTATGCTTGTATTATCGATGATGTTTTTTATACTATTTTCCTCCCTTCACACAGCTACTATTGCTTTTTAAAGAGTGTGTAAATAACATGCTTCTTGTTCTAGAAACATGGAACTTCCTAAATACTTCCAAATCCTTTAGCAACTTAAATCCTACAACTCAAAGCTGAATAGCCAGTTAGACATTGTGTTACTTAATTTATGTATATGGTTGTTGTATTTGGCACTTTCTTAGTTGAAAAGTCACAGAAAACTCTTTGTTCTAAACTAAAGTAGTTTGTCATAACATTTATTCATTCTTCCTCAGGCAGCTTTATAATATACGTGGCTCAACCTGTCTTTTATAAAACGAGAACTTCTATCTTCTGTTTTCCCAAACCTGATCCTGAGAAGGAAAATATTTGTAAATTCTACTGTTTAACTGCTGCTTCAATAATAGCATTTTCTGTTTGTAGGACACAAATACTGTGTCCATCTTTAATGACAAAGAAGCCAGATAGGAAATTATCCAGTCTTCATTAGTCTGACAGTGTGAAAACTCATTCAGCTAAGGATCAGATCCTTGCAGAAAAATTTAAACTTTATTAAAGCTAATTAGAAAATGACAGATGAGTTGCTTTAAGAGAAGATTGTAGAGGCATGTATAAATAGGAAAGGATTTTTAAGAGCCAAGTCTTTGAGCAACATCTGAACAGAATTGTAAATGATAGGGCTAACAAGGGGTGACAATGGCAAACTGGTGCCTGAAAGCTTCAATGAAAAGCATACTTATACCAGATTCCTTGATTTTATTGCCCAAAGGTAAAAATTCAGTGGGCATTTTTGGTAAGACACTTGTTTATGAATTACATGAGCAAAAGGTGATTAAAGCCAAAACACAGGCAAGGTTTGCAGTGAAATGAGAAAGCCAACAGCAGCATATCCCTACCACAACATCTTTTACCTTGTAGTGAAATCCTGGTGTGTAAATCAGTGTGACTCCAGTGATTTTAAGGAAGCCATGCCTAGAGTCATCTGATCTGAACTCATTGTTGATCCTACACTGAGCAGGTGATTGCAATAGGTTTCTCTGGTATCCTGTGCTTCTATGCTTTGCACTACATCATGATTTAGTCGCTGACAGGTAAATGCACAAGCATTTTGCTCATATATTTAAACCTGTGGTGGATGCTACACCTAGTTCAGATTTATGGCTGACAAAGGAGAACAGAAAAGAGACAAAACCAGGATTTGGTGTTTTGACCTCCTTACCATTGAGGGAAGGCAATAAAGCAATAGAAATATTGACTCAAGAGCCTACCTATCTTTGTGTCACATCTGTAAGGAAGACAGTGTGGCAAAAATTTTTGCTGAGCTCACCAGGCATTTAAAATTCATTTCCATATTCATGCATTATATACACATTAAATGTGATCAAAGAGTAGTTTAGTATGTTTGCTTAATAAGGGATAGGTCTGTTTTGAGTTTCCTGAGGCAAGAATGAGGGAAGTATGTTTGTGTCATATTAATTGAACAGTCCAATTTGCATGTAAGCATCAATAGTCTCATAGTACTTTATAATTTTTTGAAGGAAGTTATACTGGAAACATTCTTTCCTCTGAAATAAGCCTTTACTATTAGGATTTCCTCACAAGTGACTCAAGATAATGGGATATTCATATAATGCTTTCAATTGGTTAATTACAATTTATTCATTGTTTATACTACTTAAAAACTTTAATTTTCCTCAACATTATAGGTTTAAAAGTGGTTCAGACTATTGTACTGTTCATCAACATTAGAAAGAAAGTCATTATATAAAGGATAATATGATGAGCTTTTGCTTTATTCTTGACTTCTAATTACCATTACATCAATGTTTATAAAGCTAGAAATTAACAAAATAAAACAATATATGCATATTCTTCCAGATCTAGAATATAGCCAACTGTACTTAAGGATATTCCATATTTAATATTGAAACAAAACATCATAAAATATAGTGTCATTAAATTACATGTATTAATCTACTAATTACATGTATCAAGAGCTGATTATTTAAAATTATCATATTAGTATTTCCGAGGCAAAAAAACCCCAGCACCTCTCAAGATAAATGACTATTTACATTTGTCTGTATCATTGCACTTTGCTACAGGTAGAAAAAGCCTGTTAGCTGCTTCATTGCTAGAGATCACAGACTCAGAACTCTGAATACTCAAAACTCAGTTCTTCAATTCAGTTTGTTAATAAACTAAAAAATAATAATCACTATCTCCTTAGCTTTGGGACAATATGACAGCATAAGTTAAAGTTGCCCCCTCACCAGATCCACATTTTTGACCTTACTGTTGCAGCACCTCTGAAACAGTTTGGGCAAAAGAATATTTTTGTCCAGTTACATAAACAATATGGATCTTTATGTCTTTGTCAGATATGAACTCATCAATTTTAGAAGAGCATATGATAGAATCTGCTTTAAAACACTTCTACAGAAATACTACTAAATCTTAAAAGTCACTGGCTAGTGACTGGAGATCTTTGCATTTAGAACTAAGTTTTCAGTAGCATCTATGAATAAGCACATAGTCCTTAAAGCTTTTCTTACACCACATTTAGAGTGCGGTAGTTTCATTGATTTCTGAGACAGTCCTGATTCACAAGCATGCAAGTGAGAGGACAGGCAAGTCCAGAAGAACATAATCCAGAAACAGAGATTTGAAAAAATAGCTAAAGGCAGCTTTTCTTTCTCTTCTTTGTAGGATAGCATAATTTTGATGTATTGTTTGTACTGAAGAAAGGAATTAATCCTGTGGGATTTGTTGAGGAAAAATGCCCTCTGAAAGCAGTAAACATCAATGTCTCAGTGTAAGAAGAAAACTATGTAGTTGTCATATGGAATATAAGAGTCTGGCCTTTCAATACATTTTGTATTCCTGACATGCAGATATACATTAATGTACCAGCTATAGTGCTCTTGTAAAAACATCTTTTCCATTTCTTAATCCAGCCTTCTAAAAATGAGTGGCTGACACTAAAACCCTTCAAACACCTTAGACTCTCAAGTGGGATTTGTAGTTCATATATATTTGTCATTGTAATGGATAACACATTGTCCTAATGCCAGGTTCTTAAAGTAAAAGAGGACCCTTTACAACAAATATTATAGTAATTCCAGGATCTACAAAGTAATGGTAATGTTTCTCTTAAGGATGGATTTTAGCTAATCATGTAAAACAATTCCATGCTTCCTGTACACATACCCCCCACACCACCACCCCTTATTTAAATGCAAATAAGGATGAAATGCAATGTGTTTATAAAAGCTTGGGTTGATTATGGAAATAGGAATAACTGTGCAATAAGTCTGTGAGATTATCTATGGGATTTACAATCACAAACTTTATGGACTCCATTCAAATCTGTGAACTCTGTGAATATATGCAAGACAGAAAACATATTATTTATTCTATCTTGGACTTAATTCCTAAGAGCTTCTATCATAATAATCTGGCTAGAACATAGATTGAAGACCTTTTAGGTTTCCTTAACAGCTTGAACAAATGGGCATCTACGTATATCAAAAGCTTAATGGGAAAACTCTATCTCCATGGACTCTGGAAAATTCCTATATAATCTTAAAAAGGGGGAATGAGCACTGTGTGAGTTTAAGGATGTCTGTGTTCAGAAAGTTCATTGATACATAATTTCTGTTCTAATCCTTAAAATCACTGGTAAGGTTTAAATGCTCCAGATAACTTGGGGTATTTTTAAACCTTTTTGTACATTGAAGCTAAGGTTATAAGCATTAATAAGGATTAAACAGCTGATCTAATAATCCCTGCCCTTTAAAAGGAGTAATCCCTTTCTCTCATACTCTTGTCTTCCTCTCTCTCTTAGAATATTTATTTGGTTTTCTGAGTTAGCTTTCTGCCAACTGAATGATGTGATTAGGCTTACCAAGGAGGGGAAACAAGAGATGATGCCCAGACAAAGGGCCTCAAAAGGAAGTGGAAAGAAGTAGTACTGACTGGTCCAGCATAAAGATTTAAGGGAGACTGCAGCTGTCTTTAGGGACTGTCTAACCATATCCTGTTATAAATAGCTATACCTTGAGCAGCAGCAACATTCGAGATTTTTGAGATGACAAACTGGACATATTAGTTGGGCAAAAATTCAACAGACTATGTGGCTTCTAATACTCAAAATATCTTGTTTAGAACTAACTAAGCTCTGTTGAAGTGGGTTGTAACTGTTAGACATATCTTGTTCTGTTTTTTCATGCTGCTGCTGGCCACCTAGTACACTAGAATTTTCAATTTCAACAAGATGTTGTGAAAAGTTTTCTTGAACATTTATCTGTCAGTGGAAGTCTGACAGAATACAAAACAAGCGACTGGACTAGATTCTAGATCTCAGGATGGTATGCTATACACGCAATCTTTATCTTTGAGTCAAACAGTCATTTTTTCCTGGGTTCAATGGCAGCATGTGCACTCTGTCTGAAACCTAGAAGCTTAAAATAATTGCATCACAAAAGTGGTATCTGGAGACAAGTCATACAGTATGTTTGACCAGATCCAATCATAAAACAATAAAAGACCACAAGGATCCAACTATCAGAATTAACATAGCCTTGTTTGTTTTTTAAAATATGTATTAAAAACCCTTTAGTAGTTTCATTGGAGCAAGACCAGCAGCCATAAATTAATAAATACTTCATATGAAAATAAATGGCAGCTGTCTGTTAAAAGAGGACACTCAAACAGCCTTCTATTGCAACCACTGTAATGAATACATTCCATTTGCAGAGCAGAATTCTCCACCGATCAGTGCATATCTACAAGAATTTCATGTCATCTTTGCAAAGGTAAAAAGGGGTCAAAGACACCACTTAGCTATCCTAACTGACAAATCCCAGTCATTTACAGTGTGGCTCTGGTAACAATGTGGATCCAATGGAGCCATTATTGGTTTACACAGGAATATGTTAAAAAATCAGAATCAGACCTGGGGGTTTAAAGCTGAGTGCAAAACAGGGAAGGAGAAAAAATTCCCTGGTGTATATTAACACAATGTGGTATAGATCCATCCTCTATAATGCATTGGCTTGCATTTAACTCTCATCCAGAAGCAAAATCAATTTCAACAGTTTGCACTGGACAGAGACCAATTGCAAAACTTCTTTCTCCTCTTTCCTGCTGCTTAACAGGGCTACAAATAATGGTTTAAAATTACTTTCAAAGATCTAACCACATGACTTTCAGAACAGAAACTAAAGTAACTTAAGTAATAAAAAATCATGTGCATTGAAAGGTGAAATGTCTCTGAAATACACAGGAAAGTAAAATGATGGGTAAAATTAATCTAGAAATACCAGTGGTCTATAGTACCTGCAAGGTTCCTGTCTGGATTTGCAATCATGTAAAGCAAATTTAGGAATATTTTATAAAACAAATTCAAAACCAAGAAAGAAAACTTTTTCAGTATGTATTGATGTATTGTAGAACACTTACCATCATTCTGGCATTGCAAAACAATTATAAATCTGGTTAACTAGCCAATTAAGTGGTTTTTGTATCTGCTGTGTATTGCTAGAGAAATAAAAGTTCTGGAGCACAGTGACAATTTTGGTTGTGTGCAGCTGTGTCAGCTGATGTGTTTAAGGTCTTTAACAGATAAGCCTTTCTGATACTGTTATGTGAAAAACCACAGCACCTCCACAACACCCAGAAATCCAGATAAAACTAACAGTGCAAACCTAATAAATGTATTACAAGAGAAGCATGAAGTTTGTTTTTAAGGCTTAATTCTCATTTTAAAATACATCTAAATGTTGGTACTCTTTTATATCTCCTCTGCACTTACTAAACACAACATCTAACAAAGCAGTCAGTTTAGTAAAATATTTAAATAGTTGCTAAACTTCAAGAGAAGGGGTCACTCATGCACATCCTATGTACACTGTAGAAGTGAAATTTATGCCTATATATACACAACAGTTATAATCAGAATGTTATTCCTACTTCAGCCATATCTTTCACTGGACCAACCCTGGAGAGTTAAATGTGAGTTTTGTTGGTGTAACTGTCACATCGTGTACCAGTACTTTCAAGTATGGAAGGCAAGATATGACTGCCATTTATTCATAAACTAAATTATTTATAATAGACACACAAAGATACACACTTTGAGTTATACATACATTGAGATGCTTAAAGATACAGATAAGCAATGTCTTTTTTTTCAAGATTTTTTATCTTATAAAACAAACATCGATCCCATCCAACTGGAAGTCTCATGATTTTGCTTCTATCACAGAAGAAAGTAGTTTTAAATAAGATTTATAAAAATGACATTGTAAATAGTTAAGATAGACTTTCTGATGAGCATAAAATGTGATACAATGTTTTTAAAAAGTGACTAAAATGCCATAGACAGTCCCTGGAGGATGTTCTTACTTGCTGAAATGTTGAAACTCACATAAGAATCCAACAGAATAGGCCTAGAAGAAACAGCTTACTAAATATGTGTTAGAAGCCTCAAAAAAAATTATGTCCCAATATAAGGAATATAATAATTTTATTTACTGATATTCCAAACTTTGTAAGGATTTGATGATCATTAGTGTATTAGGTATGGATTTGCCAGGGGAAAATAACAGTCATAATTTCCTGTAATTAGCTATACAGTTGGATTAAGATCTCATTCTTCACTCATGGATACATCTAGACTATATGAAATATATGTAATACTTTGGAATTTAGCCACAGTATTAAGGAATTTGGCTTTTCATTAAACTCTGGTAACTGGCCAATAATATTAAATTTGTTCTGTACTTCCCATCAGGAAAAAAAAAAAAGTGTGAATACTTAGTCAATGTAGTCAAAAATATAATTGTGATGATGTTGTTAATAATGTAACTGATTTCCTGACTAACAACAGATTAAAGATTTCAAGAGAAAATCTGACATGCTGTATTTTCTAGGAAATTAAAACATTTCCTGTTTTTCTCTATACAAAGCCTGCTGAATTCTGTGGAATTGTTGCCTTATAGTTTGCTATGCTACAGTAATTAAAGATTATTACATAAAAGTACAAAGGCAGACTGGATCAATAAGAACTTCCCAACCTTGCCCAATATCAGATTGAAGAGAAATTTCCACAGGTAATATTAAATGCATAATGCAAAGAAAAACATAAATTCCTGTTTAAATTCTTGCTTGACTTTAGAAATACAAGGAATACTGTTGAGTTCTTAAATCAAAACTAACTTTTTATGCACTCCTATTATAAGTCATTAGTTACATTCTACTGATATAAGAGACCTTTACTAGTATCTGCTAACGACAATCTGACAGAAGTATGTGCTGGAAGGGATTTTTTGCTTTGCTAATATATATAGCTAAACAACTCCTTACAAATATTTTCTGTGTATCTTGTCTTTTTTGTAAACAGTTTGTTTTTTACCTCTTAATATAAGTTTTCATTACTTGCCTAGTGCTTTTGTTCTGCTGCTTACTGAAGTCCATCTCTAACACAATTTTAAGTATTGTGAAACAGGCACAATACTTTTTCATTTGTGTTGTTTCATTAGACTAGGAAAAAGAATCAATAGTTCCTTATTACATGAAGACATAAAGCCTTAGATTGAAACAGTGACATATTAGGTTAGTCGATGTGAAATGAGTTCATACAAGGATAAGAAAGAGTAGAGAAGAGCATGAAATACCAAAAAGTGGCATAGTTTTGTACTAGAGCTCTGGAGAAGTTTTATGCTTGGTATTTGGCACCTAGAAAAGAACACAAATTAGGTATTTATTTTTTCATAAATATATGTTTAAAAGTAAGGAACAGACAGATTCCTTAGACAGAAGAAACACAGGGAACGTCTAATACAGAGCAGGTTCAGACTCATTGATTGCTTATTAACATATTGTCATCTATATAATTACATGTACTTTATCCTACTAGCACGTGCAGTTCATAAAATCATAGAATAGTTTTGGCTGGAAGAGACCTTCAAGATCATCAAGTCCAACCTTATTCCTAGCCCTATCAAAATCACTAAACCATGTCCCTAAGTACAACATACACCTGGCTCTTAAACACTTCCACGAATGGTGACTCCACCACAACACAGCTCGCATGCAAGCATGCAGTTATGCATGCATGCAAGCTGCTATTCGATTTTCCACTAACTCATAAAAAACATCTGAAAGGGACAAATATTATGTGAAAAAAAATTCAGAACAATACATTTCATTTCAAGTTGGTAGTTAGAGCTGTCAGCAAACTCCTCTTGGGAGTCTCGGACTGTGACTAGTACATCAAATGTTTTTGGACCCCCTCTAGCTTACAGAGAATTATGATGGAATAATTTCAAATCTAAATGTTAAATTTGTAAAAGTTATGAAGAGCCTTTTTTCCAAAAAGAATTGAACACATAACAATTTGCATCTTTTGAGAAGTTAATGAGGATCTCTAAAGGAAATCATACTCATATACATGGTGCAAACTCAAGCAATTCATACAACTATACTTAGATCAACTTAATCTAGCTAGCTCCAACAATGAAAGTACAGTGCCATGGGCTATAAGATTTTTAAAAAGTTAAGCAGTCATTCTTCCTAGAATCAATTACAAGTGAACATCCACTCAGCAAGTTACCCAGATAATCTAACCTAAGATCTCTCTACTTTCATTTCAAATGAAATTATAATAATCTTATTAATACTACCATCTGTTCATAACATACTATGGTTGAAGAAGAAAAAAACAGAACACAAAACAACCCCAATGCTCAGAAGTACATAGTGGAACTTTCAGTAAGATCTCAAGAAATAGTTCACTTTACAAAAGAACTTTAAAATGAACTGTTAGTTTCTTTGGAGTTTGTAGATCCAATGGTCATAGTTGTCTCCTCTCCTCCTCTTACAGGGTTGCTTCTTATCAGAAACTTCTGATTCTCTGCAAATCTGATCCAATTTAGCTTAAGTTAATTAGGTGTTATGGTTTAGGGTCAGGGCAGCCCCTTAGACCTATAACAGATGCTCTCTGTTAACCCCCCCTCCTTCCCCAAAGGGGAAAAGAAAGGGAATAAGGTGATTAGAAGTGGAATTAGAGGTGATAAGAAAAGGAAACTAGAACAGCTTTAATGAAAATGAAAATAATAAAAAAAGGAATATATACAAAGTCAGTATTGAACCCAACCCCCCCAATGGCAATTACATCACCATCACCACTGATGCTGTGGAGCAGGCACTGGGAGCGTCCCAGAGTTGCCCCAGCAGCAGATGGGAGCTGTGTTCAGGAGGTGGATTCTGGTACCAGATTCAGGAACACACCAATCGGGATAGAAGACAGAACAGACAGAGTCGTCCTTAGATGCTCTGAGGAAGAAATCAGAAGAGGACCTGAGCCGAACTGAGCAAAACCAGCAAAGCAGGTCAAGAGGGATGACACACTCCCGATCCCTCAGCTTTATATCGAATATGACGCATATGGGATGGAATACTTTGTTGGTCAGTTTGGGGTCACTTGTCCTGTCTGCTCCTCCCTGCATGTGTGGCGTTTTACTTTCTGCACCCCTCAATGTCATACAAAAGATCCAGCAGTGGCCTTGATCTGCACACCAATCCTTGGTACTAACTCTAAACACGGGGTGTTATCACTGCCAGCAGCAGACACTGTCTGCAAAAACATGCTGCTAACTTCAGAAAGTGCAGTTAGTTAGAAGAACTGAGATGAAAAGTAAAATTACTGAACAGAATTAGTTCTGTTCTCACTCAAACCAGGACATTAGGTCATGATGGAATCTTCTTCCCATTCTTGGAGTTCATTATTTTAGCTTGGCATAAAGAAGCACTGGCTGTTCTGTTTGACAGTTAAACCACATATTAAGTCTGCTTGAGAATACCTTACATGCCTCTTCTGATAAAAAGCTGTAGCTGGAAGAAGTAGAACTATGCTGATTAGTATGAATTTCTCACTGTGCTTTTCTAAAATAATGACCAATATGTGAGAAAATGTGGGAAAGATACTACTGCACAAATCCCAAACATATATCTAAAATTAACTCTGAAAAAAAACCCCATATAAATCGTGCAACAAAATCCCCAAAAACGTATCTTTGAAACTAATTTCTGTGTTAAAATCACACAGGTCTATTGGCCTTCACACTCTTGACACATCTGCAGATAGAAATATTTCTCCCTCATCTTAGTAACAGTTTAAGAGTTACAAATTTGCATCAAATACTAACTATTAGTAATGCTAAAAAAAAAGGTTAAATTAAAAACTGTTATGATGACCAGTATATTTACTTCCAACTTTCTCGCATCTTCCTCCTTCAAGAACACCTTGAACTGTGAAGTGTCTTTTTATGCTTCATTTACTTTCTTGAAGGATGATGACGGCCTCTTTCTGTAGTGAGTTGGAAGCTTGAAAGTTTTTTTTTAATGTAACTAACTCCCTTGCTTTGTGTTGTTGGCAGGATTGAAAGCCAAGTTTAAATATCATGGTATTTAATAAGGAAGCTCAAATTATTTACCAGCAACCCTTGCCTTACTGTCCGTAAAAGTTAGAAATAATTCTCATTCATAGGATATGAGTCTATCCTAATGAAAAATTTATGAAACATAGAACCAGGTTGTTCCCTCCATGTATAATTGCATATCTTTATGCATATGTGTGCATAAGAATTTAAGGAACAGGTAAAACATGGGACTTTTCTCATAATGTGGCTTTATACCAATTTCCCATGTGGTTATTTAAAGCTTTCATAAGCAAGTGTCCTTCGTACCTTACTATTTTCCTTCGTGCTGTTAGATTTTATTTTGAGTCAAGCTACAGATCTGTAATTCCATAAACAGTTACATGCTCCAGCCCTTAAACCTTGCACAATGTGATATCACAGTGAATATGCAGAAGATGGAGTTAAACCAGAAGAAAGGTATTCCGATTGATCAGCTGTTTTAATAAGGTAATTTTCTACTGACTTAGATTCCTGTACTGACTCCATGCAGGGACAGATAAGTATCTGTGTTGGCACAAGGTAAAAAGCAGAAGGATACAACTAGATGTAAAGCTTTAAAATTCTTTTAACAAGCATTGCATAGTCATAGTAAATTTTTTATGATTATCTGGATTCCTGCTATATGGGACTTACAGCAAAGACTTTCTTCTAATTATTTTTACAGTAAACTTTAGCAAAGCAGTCCTTCTGCTTAACTAGTGCTTACTTTCTACTACTGTAATATGAGGATGTAACCTTATGCCTCATGATAGGCAGTTGGGTGAAGTCAGAAGTAAAATGAACAAGATAATGATGTAAGTCACACATGATTATTTTTCCCATGGATGTAATACTACTAAGCATTCTTAGTTACTACATTTCTATGTCAGACTTGATGAAAGATTTGCAGACAAATTTTTAAATTCCAAGAAGCATTACAATATATGGAAGGTATCAATAAATTCAGAGCCTATACTGAAAAATAATCAAACTGCATTCCACTTACATTTTTACAGCATTGGCTTATCTTTGTTTTTGAGTTCAAGTTAGTCAGAATTCAATTCTGTAATGTATACACTGTATAGGTTTACATAAAAAAAGATTAATACTACTTCACTCCTGCAATATAACCACTGCATGGATACAGCTGCATAAAATCAACTTCATTTACAATAAAAGCATAAGCTACAGTATTTTGAAAAGATTTCTAAAATATGTAATTTCTTTGCAATATTTTAATATCACACTCATTGACAACCTTTTAGAATTTATACTCTTATGTCTTACTTCATAGTGCTGAAATGTCAGACTTAAACATGATCTCCATATAAAAACTAGAGAGCAAAATACAAATTGCAATGCGTTAAGCATTTGGGAGAAATTGGACTCATATAAGAAAGCTCTGTGAACCTGGAGATATTACAGCACTTTATGACAAGCACTGTTAAAATCAGAAATTAATTCCTTATTTGTCTCCACAACACAGACTACAAAAAGATTTGAAAAACAGAAACAAATTTAATGTGGATAAGACACCATTATTCATCATTAAGATGAATAAAAATATCTTAATCTTGATTACTTAGGAAGTGAATCATATATTCAGTGTGACTATTTTCAACTGTAAGAAATATTTAATCTGATTTTAATAAGAAATCTTAAAGCACAAGGTGAGAACAAATGTCTTTGGCAGCCTTTTGTTAAGTACTGGCAGTGCATATGATAATTAGTTTTTTAATAAATATATTTAACTTATGTTTTAAAATAAAGCCTAATCAGAACTTCAGCTAAAATATGTTTTACATAAGACAAACCTTCTATATAAGAAGTGGCTGAGAAATAAAAGTATGGAAGGAGTCAGAGGGGAAGAAGTGAGACAAGCCCCAAAATTGACATGACTAAATGAAGGGGCAGATCCAAACCATACTATATCAGGTCTGAAAGATATGAAAATGTTGCAGATTAATTACTTGCTAGATTAACAATAATATCTGAAAACTGCGGAATGTACAATGGTAGGGGGAAAAGGCCAGGAAGGAGAAGACATACCAAATCAACAAACCTGCTGCCATAGCAAAGATACAGAACCACAAGATATTTTTTACCTATTCAGAATTCTGTCAATTTTCTTTTGAATTAAAATTCATGGAAATCAACTTCACATTAACCTGTGAAAGTTATACGAGAGGGGAAAAGAGCTACACTAAAGCACAGTGGTGAAAAATTGACAAGAATGGTATCAAGCTGCCTAGTGTGTTGAATAGAGTAAGAAAGGACAATATTGTTTGTTAGCTTTTAGTAGTCTGGTACACTTTATAAAAGCTTTCAGTGGATAGCTTCATAAAAGTTATGAAGCTCTTCAAGATGTAGAAAGGGGATAGACAAAAAAATGTTATCAAGCTGAGTACCTAACTCTGATCAAACCTTGAATTGCCTACAGTGTGCAGTAGAAGAAAAACAGAAACATTTTCAATATAGTCAACTCAAAATATCCACAAAAAATTGAACTAAACATGTTAGCACAAACCACCTCCTGCCTACTGTATCCCAATTTGCGAAGATACAATTTTTTTTTTCCACACAATAAAATGATTTTTTAGGTCACAGCAATCATTCAGTGGCCTAATTTCAGGACATAGAAAATTCTTTCTGTACCTGCTGTAGCCTGGCTATCTGGCACTATTTCTTGCTATGGTCACACAGCTCCTGTACATGAAGTGTAGAGTCCCAAATTTGTGTTATGACTCTCCTGCCCACTGTATCCTGCAGTGTCTGAAACCTCTTGCACTGACAAACTTACTAGCTCCCCCATGAAAAAAGTATCTTGAGTTTCCTCATTCTTCCACTTTAGCAGCTATATGATACAGATTGCAAATATATTCTTCAAACTCAACCAGATTAATAAAATCTGTATCTGTTAGCAAAGCTTGTACTTAATGAGGGTTTTTTTGCCCCTGCCTTTAGCCTTGCTTGCCTTTTTTTTTTTTCTTTTTTACACTACTAAAGTGACATTAAGAGGTTTTGGTTTCATAAAAGTCAACTTCCTTGAAGTCAATTTCCCCAAAACTTTACAATTTTGTTACCAGTATGTTATTTGAAGTTTGAATAATTCTGTTTCAGCATGGCAGAGTCTCCAGGTACATGTACAAGTAATTGAAAATAGGGAGTATACACACTAATTTGGAAAACTATATTATAACACACCCTCATAAACAGGGGAAGGCTAATCAAATCCATAACTGGTTTTGGTTTGAAAGTAGGCACTGACTTATAGATTCTGATTTATTTTAGTAAGAACAGAAATAGTGAGTTTTACCTGCAGCAGTTTGACTACTCTGGTGGAATTACTCATGGAAACAAATGAGATCACATAAAGGATTGAGGCCTCTGTAGTATTTTTTCTTTATAGAGCCATAGTTCTATTTTAGTGTATGAGTGAAACAAAAAAATTATCTAACATAACATTCTTTAAGGAATTCATATTTTAAGTTATTGCTACCACATGAAAAAACAATAGTAATCTTTGCAATAAATTCTTGCAAACTTTAATTTATATATTTTATCAGAGAGTTCTTACTTCTCTGAAAAGCAAACACCAGCAACTGAGCAAAAATTGACTTATACATTGTTTTGTCATGTATCTATCAAAGGTAGTTAAAAGTTTTGTCAGATATTAATCAGTAAAAACACATTTAAAAACTAATATCATTCAACTCAGTATTTTACTCAAAAGAACAAAAAAAAGTTTTGCAGCTTTCATCAAATGTTTTTTCTTAATTGGCATAAAAATGACTGATTCAGCTATCTAAACTACTGTCAAAGGCAGAAATGTAGATCATGAAGCCTTGTCTCAGCTACTGGTAAAACTGAGCATGACAGTACAAAGGTCAGCACAAACTGTGAGACTTGACGTAACCACTCTGTTGCTTAGTTTGTCCAAGATTCCATGCCACTTTCCATTTTTAAACGTTTTCATATTCTATTAAATCCAGGTTGAGACGCTAAAGCAGAGCTATCCCAAAATATGAAAAGATGTGTTTGTAAATAACTGCTTGAAGTGTTCAAATGACCTTGCATACTCCAATGACTCCTGAATCCAAATCTTAATCCTACTGTAGCTGTAAGTTTCCAGTCACTCAGTTTACAGCTAGGTTCCTATGAACAGCACATACACATCTTTTTTTTCTCTCATATGATTGCATAGGATGTGGCTGCTCCTTAACAAAATTTTAAATATATATATTTATGTATTTTGTACTTTGCCTGCTTTCAAGTTGCCATAACACTATTTATGTACACGTAGCTGTTGAAATTTGTTTTTCCTTTTTTAACTGGGTTTGAGCTAGTGATCTAATTTTCACTAGTAAAGCATTAGAGTACATTCAAACCCAGTTAATATATCAGTTTGCAGCTTTTTTTTTTTCCCTGTTTCCTGGGTGAGGTGCAACCTGATATGCCTTTAAAACTCTTTTCCCACTCATAATATCATAAGCTTTTTTTAAAAGGTTATTAAAGAGAAAAAAAATACCAAAACATGGTAGTCCAAAGATATGATAGCCTGTTGCTTATTTTCTCATTTTAATTTCTTATGAAGCTCCAAGTAGTTCAAGGTTTTTATGTCAATGTTTCACTCAGTGTTTTATGTCAATGTTTCATTCTTTTCCTTCTACCCATCAACAGCCTTCAAACATCCTAAAAGGCTTTTGAAATTTTCTCATTAGAGAGTAAAAGCTGTTTTGATGGTCAGTTATACTATCCGATTCATTCATCAGCTTCACTGAAATTAGCGAGCAGCTCAGGCTCTTGAAGACTCCATCATTACCCTAAGCAACAAAATTAAAGAAGGGAGAAGAAACACCCAGATTGTATTACTGATACTGTAATATTTACATTACAGCTAAGTATTTTGTTAGAAGTGAGGACTCTTCACTCATTAATTTTCTGTAATTTGCTGCAAACACTGTGGTTGAAATTTCACATTCTCTGGCTTCTTCTGCTCCATGTTCTCAAAATGTAGGGCTCCAGCAGTTTCACTGCAATCAGACTTTGCTACTAAAACATGTTTTTCATTAAATTACTAGAAAAAATAAAAATGAAACCAAAGCTGGCATGAAATTAGGTTACACAGTATGAAATGATTTACAGCAGCACACCAAGGCCTACATCAGGGAAAGTCATAGTGTCTGAATCTGCAGAATTTATGCAGCTTGGCTGTATTACATCTGGAGGTCGACAGCTGGTTATTATGTACACCCAATTTATCCAAGCAGTAAATACCATGAGTAGAGAAATCTATTCACCTAAGGCTTATGGTTCAGTTGGTTTAGTATTTTATGTTGAAAATAAAGTCTAGAATAAATTATGAGCAACTCTTTCCCACACTTCCTCAACAGTGCATGATGCTCCACAGTGCAAATACAGTAAATGAGGTGTTGTTTATGTAATTATAAATCCGTTAATGAACTTGATTCCTGATTGTTTTCAAAATAATGATAATAATTTAAAATTCTAACAGTTCTTAGATAAATGACAAAGGGCATTCAAACACTTAAGCTACAACTGACAGCAAAGGATTTCATACAACCTTTATGGAAAAAAAAAAAACAAACTAAAAAACAAAAAACAGCAAACTTACCTTTGTTAGTGTGGTACTGAAATTAATACGGACTAACTCTATCACTAAGAAGAATAATAAAAGAGCTGTATGACAGAATACTAAAAATTAAATTCTGTCTCAGATACTATCATTTGTCATAAAAATACCTGAGAAAATCTATACCCTCCACTCACACGAGATGAGATTTCTGCAGGAACACAAAAACCATTTTATTCTCCCTTCTTGAACCTTCTGAAAGCATGTATTTGTCTTCTTCCTGAATAACAAAAAGCGTGTCTTTCTTTTATGTGCTATGTACTCATCTGTAACACAATAGGGTCTCTAAAGAAAATGTCATAGCAACAGGCCAAGGAAAATGAGCTTCTGTATTATCAGTAAAACATACACTGAAGTTGTACCCAAGATTTGAAAACCACATTACCAGCTTCTCATTCAAAAAACTCTCAAGAATCATTACTAAGTTCTCATTCAAAGCACTCTTACACATGATTTAAGTTCTTCCTTCTTCAGTGCTTAAAGACTTTACACAAGTTTTATTGACTGTACTAGTTAAAAATGCATGTTTAAATGTTGTCTTAAGCAACGATGCTTATTCATCAGAGCCTTGAGATTTGCTTCAAATCCTCATGGAATCAATAACGGTTGTATAATTGATGTTAATAGTTACTAAACTAAAGCTGTAAATGGCATTAATAACAGAAAATACTCTTCTTCAATGATGCCCCTTGTTGCAAAACTTGGTAACTCTGGATGTTTATAAATAGAATGCTGATGTCCAGAAACAAACTTTGAAAAGCTGTCAGAGTGTGGAGGGGACAGGAAAGGAAGAGACAAGAGAAAGATTTAACTAGAGAGCAGAGACATTTATTGTTTCCCATTATATTTTTTGAGAAAAAAACCCAAACATGTAAACCATCCTCCAAACACCATTCAGCTGCAATCTCCAGCCTACTGTAGAGTAGTAATAATAATACTTTACATACCTATGCTAATTTTCATTCAGGTGTCTCTTGGAGTATGCAAATAACGTCTTAAACTTTATAATGGCCTTATGAGGATATGACTAAGCATAATTAAAGAAACCTGACTACAGAAATAAGCATTTGAAGAACTAGATTCTGCAAATAATTGTACTCAATCTCACTGAAAAACTGAATAAAGGTAAATAATGCAAAGCAAATTGTTAACATCCATTTCACTTTAATAAGAAAAAATATATATAATATGCAGAAATGCCAAGTTCATATTACTTTCTGAATTAGTCAACATCTAGCTTTCTCACAATTCTCAGTGCACAAACAGATTAATCATCTTTTGGGCTTATCAGGCTTGTGCAGGAAACAGGGTATAAATATCTACAGGTATTTTATCTTCTGAAGAACAAAGTTGATATGCTATCACTAACTCTGTGACTGTCTGTGACCGTACATCTTCATTCCAAAGGACTATGAATCAATAATTTTATAGACCACTTTCTAAAAATTAAAGCTGCTGTTTTAAAATGAAATACTAGTATTTTCTAATTATTCAAGGTAGGTCATTATTTTGCAACTTGAACTCCTTGAGATTGCTAAATAAAGGTACCATTTTTTAGTCTATCAAATGGATGTGCTACGAAATATAATGATAGACAGCCTAAAATTCCACTGGACTCCTAAAATTTACTGGATTATGCCATTACATTTTTTATGAATATATTTCTTCTTCACGCAAGTGTTCATCCTTGTGCTCAGATTGTTACTGTATCTCAGATATCAGACTGCATGTATTTATCTTCTTAATGTTACCTCATAAATCACTCTTTAAGATAAAAATTCTTGGTTTTCTTCATTCTCATCTCTCCTTTGGGTCATCTTTTTTCGAAGAATTTACTTTGTTGCTTTTCAATGTGAAAATTCTTTTACCTTTTTGGGAAAATTATCACAACTGGATGTGTATCTGAAGTGTCTGTACACTAATGCATGCAGCAGTTTCTGCATGCAATATTCTCTTCTGGCTGAAGACTACAAAGCAAGTAACTGCTATTCATGGCAAAGCCATATGTCATAAAAAAACCAAACCAGTGTCATTTGAGCCCTCTATCACCAAAAAAGAATAATTATTTCCTCATAAACTTGAATTATCATAAGAACCTATGAATTTTAGTTAAGGAAGAAAAAAAATTGTTTTGGTTTTATTAAACTCTCACTAATAAAAGATCTGGTCTCAAACTAAAATGTAAGAGTTATACAGATATTCCAAGAAGCCAACATAAACCAGATTTAACTTTCATATATCCCTCAATTAAAAAGTAAACCATTAGAATTCAGCTCTGTATTATTTTCTATGGCCTTTAAATTAAGCTGAAAAATACAACATCAAGAAATTAAAAGGTGAAGAATGCCCCTAACATTATACCGTGAAAAAAGCCACCATTTTCCATTATAAAGCATTTAAACAAATCTCCATAAAATAGCTTTCTGGAATAATGCAGTTTTCACATGTTGCCAAATGGGGTAATTGTTAAGGTCTTCTCTTGAACATATGCAGTTACAAACATACAAAACAGAGTCTTGTAATTAATTAATTTAACCCAGATCTCATTAAGTTAGACGTCATCTCTTTTATTTTTGTTTTTGTTTGTTTTGTTTTTCATTTCAGGATGCTTTCAAGGCACTATCAGTCACAACGGATCATAAAAATAGTATTTTAAAATAAGGAGGATTTTAACATAAGTATTTTATTAAAATATCACAATAATTTCCTGTTAATATCAGAACAAGACAGCAGGCCCTATGTCATAAACTGAGAGATCAAATACAATTCATTAATTTCTTCAGAGAACTTGTTTATATTTCATGTATTCCATCTTAGAAAATAGTATCCTGCCTTAGCATCATCACATATTTTCTATAAAATTATATTATACAACATGAGGAGTACTTTCACCTACAATACTAGTGAAATATTTTTGTTGGTTTTGGAGGATACTGCCAACCACATTGCACAAATCAGAGTGACACAGAAAAGATAAAAATTCTAAACTATAAATACAATTAATTCCTGGGAAAAAGGGATCATAAAATAACTTGAAAGATCAGACATAAAGCCTTTCACCAATGCATACATATGTAAAAATCATTATCCAAACAGATGCATGTGATATTGCGTGAAATTGCCTGTAAAGCACATGGGACTTACTATCATTGAATGGGATCTTCTTTAGCTTAGGTTATAGAATCCTATAGCAGGGACATGATGAAAGGAAAATAAAATCTAGATTATCCTGTAGAAATGTGGTCTGTCTGTTTTACTTAAAAAGAATCTGATTCTGTACTCACTGAATTAAAAAGTTAACATAGATATCAAAAAGCTAAAGATGAGATTTGAAGGTGAAAAAAAGAACTTGAGTACTACTATGTGCAAATTTGGTTTTGTTAGCATTATAACATCTATTATAATACAGAACATGTATGTTACTATATATATAAAATGATAGATGTTATATATGCTATATATATTTATAACCTACATAGCAGATATAGCTAAACTAGTATATTTGTAACCTAACACAGGTTACAATATTTCATATTTTATATGTTATAAAGTGTCTGTGTGTGTGTGCAATATAAATCTCTAACAGAGCTCCTGAAGTTTGAAAAACTTGCTATAAATTATTATTATGCTACATTTATCCACAAAATATCTTCTCAGCTGGTTTCTTAAGACTTTGTTTTGAACTTGATGGAATTCATGCAGTTTTCTGTTCTTATTTGCTGCAAATTATTTTCACTCTCTATACTTTACCTTAGAAGACCTTTATTTCTCCTGCTTAACCTACTGGATAAATTTTGCTGGCCTGTCACTCCTCTAGCATTTTTTGCTGAAGTGTGATATACATTAATTCCAATATAGTATCAAATACATTGACTTTAAACAACGTCTTTGCCACCTCGAATTATCAACCTGGTTTACTTTTTATCTGTTTCTTTTCATTCTCCTTTAAGCAGTTTCTTGTCTTAAAAATGGTCTAGGAATTAAATTACATGTCTGTTTCTCCTATCTAAAGATGTTAAATTTAAGTCCATTTTGACCTCTAGTACATCTTTATTCAGATCTAAATTGAGTGCTACATCTCCTCTTCAAGATTTTCTGATTGCTCCAAAAAGCACTGACTCAAATTTTACATATGACAGAAGCAAATATTCTGTCCTGATATGACATTTATCCAAGATTTATGAAGTGAACTGAGCCTCCCATAATTACTATGCTTTGCAACCTTCTTACTCTTCTGCGTTTCATTTTCTTTGTCACTTATCATCATTGTATGGTAGAAGTAGGGACCTGCTGTAATTCTTTCTGTATTTGGATACTGCATTTAAATCCACAGAGATTATAGTACTGCTGAAACAGTTGCCTTAACTATCTTATCTGACCCTATGTTTTAATAAATCATGCCAGTCATGAACTGTAAAATCCATCATAAAGTTACAATGGAACATCACTATGATCATTTAAATTCACCCAATTTAACTCAGTCATTCAAAGAGAATAGTCTTTAGGTATGTAGCATCAGTGTAGAAGTAGACATATGCTGAAGTCTATTTATAGGTATCTTTCATAATTGAAATGTGGTAAGAATGTTATTTGCTATTTCCTACTTCGTTTGCTTATTACCTGTGTCCTCTGTTTTTTTCCTAGGATGCAGAGAATTTAGGACTTAATCTTGGAATTGTAGACATCCTGTACAGTGTGCTATTTGTTCCAATTGCCTTTCCTCCAGAACTTACTTTAAAAAGCATCTTATTTAAGTGTTTTCTTCTCATTTATTTACATGGAATTTACAGACCTCACCTATACAAGTTTCCTAAGCTCCTGATAAATCTGTATTCCTCTTTATTATAATATTTTCTCAAATATTACTGAAGTTGTCTGTCTTGTCTACACAAGGTTTTGCATCATGACAGGAACACAAAATATTCCAAAAATTGCTGCACAGCCTTACCTTCCAGCTAGCAAGCTAAATTTTTGCTTTCAAGACTGTTCTGTTGGAACATATAGCTGGTGCTCTTGCACATTATGACCATTTAAAGTTCTCCCTTGCTAAGATCTTTTAGATCTTTTAGTTTTCTTAGCAAACAAACTACCAAACTTGTCACTGACATCACAAATCTAGTTAGTTATGTATGTCCAAAAGTGTAACCTCTCAGTACTATATTCTTCTTCTATCAGTTGGAATCCCTGATGCCAAATAATTATTTCTTCTTCAAGGTGTAATGCTTTTATTCAGTACCATGAGAAGTGTGCATTGTTGAGAGGGGAAAAGAAAGGCTGAGAGCTCAGAGGGTAAAGCACTCCAGAACATTCACTAATATTTTCCGGGTACCTCTCTACCTCACTCAACTCTTTCAGTGAAACAGGGTTAGTGTCAAAAATTAATACTCTGTTCCAGAAGGCTATGAATTACCTACACTGCATTCATGTGTACACCATCTACTGAAGCGATTGCATCATAAAGCATCTAGAGGTCTGTTCTAACCATCCTGATAAGCAATTAATTCAAGGGATCATTCTGTACCACTAAATTGCCTGTAGAGTAGTAGAGTCAGCTGACCTCTGCAGATGTTTCACAATACAAGACCTTCCTAGGACAGAGTCAAATAAAAGTGCAGGGCATTTTCAAAAATTTCTAATATTCTTACACAGAAATACAATAATGTACAATTTATTTGCTATTTTCAGAATCATTAACAAAATATTATGTCCAGAGCACTGGAAGATAAAAAGAATACACAGTCCAGCAGTAATTTAATATAATTTCTGCTGCTAGATGCATGGGATGGGATTGGGGGGGGGGAGGGGGGCCAGGGAGAGAGATAGAGAGATAGAGAGATAGAGAGAGAGAGAGAATGGGAATAATCACTGTTTTCCAGACTATAGTTTGCCCTTCACTGTCCTCTTTAGAGCCTATGAGGGGAGCTGAATACCATAACTAATTATGTATAATAATATTAAATAACTACTTATTATGCTAAGACCAAAGTTTTCCACAATGAATACCTAAGTGTGTAAAAACATGACCCACCTTTAGGGTTGGAACTTTGAATATTTGTACCTAAGTACATTAATGTATTCTCCTTAACATCTGATGAACCTACCTTTGTCATATATATGTTGCAGCTTCAAGCTAAAACATATCAAAAAACCTGAAGTTCCAAACATTTCACATGGAAATACATAAACCTCGGGCATACACATCTCCTTTTTACCTTCCTGATGGATCCCATTATCCTCAAATTCTTTGCCTTCAGCACAGATCTCAAATCACTTTCTTATGCCTGCATTGTTCTCATACAGCTTTTGTTACATAAACAGTACTACAGGCTTCAGAAATACTCTTTTTTTATTAAGCTGTTCAGCTTAGGTAAGTGGTAGTTTTAAAAGAAGAGTTACAAAGCAAATCTAAAACATGGCTGCTATGTAAAGAAATTTCAGGGACGTAAAAAAAAAAAAAAAAACAAAACAAAAAAAAAAACAAAAACCACCACACCAAAAATACCCATGTATTGTTTTGGTTTGGTTTTCCTATCATTTTATTAATTTCTTTTAATTACAGACAATGTTAATTCATTGAAAGGGAAACTACTTTTTGCAACTGATATAGACCAACAAAAATAAAACATCGAGAAAAAAGACTTCTGCATTAGGAAACCAGAAAGAAAGCAAACATAAAGTAGATTCTTGTTCGAGAGACGCACAGCTGGGGAAGGGCAAGATCAGGGGCAGATGTCTGCTCTAAATCCAGCCAGGGAAGAAACTATCTCACTTACCTCTCCCAGGACATCTACAGTTGTAACTCAGATTTAACACAATGCCTGTTTGCTTTAATATCTTTATCAATGATCTGGACAAAAGGACCGAGTTTACCCTCAGTAAGTTTGCAGACAACACCAATGTGTTGATCTGCTTGAGGGTAGGGAGGCTCTTCAGAGGTGCCTGGATAGGCTGGATTGATGGGTAGAGTACAATGGTATGACATTCAGCAGGCTGAGGGCCAAGTCCTGCGCTTGGGTCACAACAACCCCAAGCAACGCTACAGGCTTGGGGAAGGGTGGGTGAAAAGCTGCCTGGAGGAAAAGGACATGGTGGTGTTGGTCAACAGCTGGCTGAATATGAGCCAGTGGTGTGCCCAGAAGGCCAAGAAGGCAAAGAGCATCCTGGCTTGTATCAGAAATAGGGTGGCCAGCAGGACTTGGGAAGTGATGGATGGACCACCTGTACTCTGCACTGGTTCAGCTTTGGGCCCCTGACTATAAGAGGGACATTGAAGTGCTGTAGCATGTCCAAAGAAGGGCAACAAAGCTCATGAAGAGTCTACAGAACAAGTTTGATGAGGAGTGGCTGAGGGAACTGGGGATGTTTAGCTTGGAGAAAAGGATGCTCAGGGGAGACCCCCTCTCTCTACAACTACCTGAAGTGGGTGTCAGTATGTTCTTCCATGGAACAAGTGATAAGAGTAAATTCTTTAAGTTCCACTGGGGTGGTTTAAGATATTAGGAAAAATTTATTCACTGAAAGGGATGTAAAACACTAGAACAGGCTGCCCAGGGAAGTGATTGAGTCACTATCCCTTGAAGTATTTAAAAGACATGTAGATGTGGCGCTGAGGAACATGGTTTAGCAGTAACCTGGCAGTGCTGGGTTAATGGTTGGACTTGATCTTAAATGTCTCTTCCAACCAAAACAATTCTATGATTTTTTTTTTCACATGACATAAACAAGAATGAAGCAGTAATACCAAGCATCTTAATATTGTAAATACTTAGGAAAAATTCAGTTGAATCAGAAGTTCCAAACTGATGGTAAAGCTGATAAAGGGCAAAGCCTATGTCACACACAAAAGCCAAAAATAGGGTATGGCAATACCTTTACAAATTAACTGACAGTCATGACATTAGGATCAGAAAACTAAAGGCCTTATTGATTGATTAGAAGATCTGTCTGGTTTAAATATATTTGTAGAATAAGTACAACATATTTTTCAACTTATTTCTATTAATCACATACCTTTGAAATGGTCATTTAAACACCTTTATGACTGCCCTACAGGCCCTCAGTGTGTTTACTTGGCATAATACATTCTTTTGACTTTCCCATTATGTTTGTAAAGACAGCAACAGAAGAATAAAAATACATAAATTCCAAATAGCAACTGCCTGCAGTTCAGTTTCCATTACTTAAATTGATTTATAGTGCCTGTAAGATGCATTTCAGTGTGGAACTCTATACTGTTCAAGCACACAGCAGGCTCATTACATGCTGTCACTCCATTCTAGCTGTAAAAGATTGTGTTTTGTTTTAGAAGCTTTGACTGTATCCTTCAGCAATAGAAAGTCTACAATTATAACTCCTACAGTATCGATCAAAATCACTAAAGTCTAAAACATGAATCTTCTGTGAAAGATAATTCAAGATTCAAAAATACACAATTTCCCTACTCTGATTTGAAGTCAGATTAAGTCACTCAATAATATCACAAAACCATAAAGGAAAACTGTTAAGTGCAAAATTTCATGTAAACATTCATATTCAACAGTCAGAAGTGCCTATACTGTGTCTAAATAGTAAGGACGGACTTACTACTTATCTCCACCTTCATCTGTATTCCAAAATAGTCACAGACTAACTGGAAGTCTGAATATTTACTTTCAGTTCTCACAAACTCATTTTGTAATGTTGATAAAGTTACTTGTGTAAACTCTGATGAAAATTCCTTTTATATGAAAGAAATTTTGTTTTCTCTATCTAATGGAAGGATGTTACTAATAAGTAATAACAAACTTTTAAGATTTATTCATTTAAAGCTTGCAACCCATATTGTCATACCTACAAACTGCAGTGTCTTCAAGATCACAGGATATTACAAAAAGTCTGAACTAAAGCCAATTGGTAAGAACAAATATATATTCGTTTTTCAAGTTTTGCTCACATTGAGATTCATGTGTTTGAACATAACATTGATACATATAGCACAAGAAATACCACATTAAAGATTAGTGTATGATTTGCACATTAGAGAAGAGCAGTGATTCATACAGATTTTGTTACATGCTCCACAGACTACTAGGATAAAGAACTATCAGCATATGTGGTAACAGAAGGTACTTTTACTGTAACCTGTAAATAATTCTTATAACTGTTCAGCTTTGCCAAAATGCAGACACAACTGTCTCCTGAATACTAAACGCTGAACACTGAATACTGAGCATTTTAATTGAATGATTCTACTCAGTCTAATTCTGACTAAGTGTTATTTATTCAGAATTTCTTCTTCATACTATAGCTCTTCATAAATGGCAAATTTTATCATTTCTAGAAGTGTTTATCATGGCCAAAGTATTTGTGAAGACAGCTTGCATGAATACCCCAAGTCTACAGCACAGCAGTTTAAATATATCTTAAAAATTATATTAGTTCTGCCAATTAGTTATACAATTAAACCTCTGTAATCAATATGGAAGTTTCTCTAAGCACATACATTGGACAAGACTACAACCAATGCATGAAATACATCCAACATGCTTCTAGTCTTTTTCAGAAACCAGGTAAGACTTAAAATACATAGTCTGATGAATTGAAATACATTCCAGAAATCTACTAACTGTTTAGATAGTTAATTCTGCAGAATTATATTCTAACTTCTAAATAGGCACTAGAAAAATAAAATCCATTTGCATTTAGCACAGTGAAATAAAGTGCTTTTCTTCTCACAGTATTATTCTAGATGCCATGCAAAGTGAATAAAAAAGGGGTAGAAATACCATATCAAATTAACTCATAAGCACAGTATTCAATATTGTTTTATAATGTCAGGCTTAAGGATGATTAGCACACCAAACCAGAGCCTACTCATAGATGGGTCCTGAAAACCCATACATCACATTAATTAGTTTACCAAACTGAATCTACAGTAATTTAAAGGAAAAAAAAATTAAAAAGTAAAAATAAAAACTCAAGTCACTCAAAATGGGCTACCACTTATCTGACTAACTGCTGAAAGCCAGTATCTTGAACTATTTACTTTCAGTAATTCAATAGTGCTTTTACTGTGATATATATAACAAAGTTACACAATTTTGTCTCTTTTAGTTCATTCCCTTAACCCTAACTTTATTTGGACTAACAAATTAAACATATCAGCTTTGTAATACATCCATTTAATGAGCATATCATTTAAGACAAACCTTTTTTTCCTGTCCCGCTGAATGATAGGATTGGTAAGAATGGGTAAGAAACTAAAATTAGTGAGTCTGAAGGCACCACAGCTTTTCCAGCTACAGTGAAAAGATAAATTTACAAGAGTCTGAAGAAAATCCAATATTCTTTTTCTACTACAATAGAGAATTGAGAGAAAACTACTTCTTTTCTTTTCCCAAAGCTATATTCTACCCTGTCTTTGGCAATTTCTAAACTATTAATAATTACTTCTTATTCCTAACATTTAGGAATTCCTAACATTCCTAAATTGAAATTCTCTGATTCTGTGAAACTGGGAACAAAAGGCCCCAGACAATTCAGTATCTAAGTCAGATAGAAATGTAGATATAGTTATAATGTTCTCCCAGCAAGAAAACTGGAAGAAGATAGCGTAATTGCTTAGTGGCATAAATTGCCTTTAAAAAGGTTAACAACAATAATATTTATTTTATAAAAATTTTAGCTACAGTTGAGCTGGAGGTGAAAGCCGTGAAAAAAAATTGAAAAGGTAAAGGCACATAACCACCTTTTACAATAATTATTTTAAAAGCACACAATTTATGAAACAAAAGGTATATTGCTATAATTGCATATTTTTTCTCATTTTTAATGGAACATGTAATTCGGTTGTGAAGTAAAACCAAGAGTCCATATTAAAATACTTCCTACAGAGGTTAATTTAATTATATCATATTTGTATTTTGTTCAGTCAGAAAGCTGACTGACAGGTAGACAAGGGGAAGTTTTTTTCTTTCCCTCTAATTCAGGCTATTCAGTGACAGATATTTCCATCAAAATTCAAAATGCATAATTCTTTGCAGATTCAGCAGTGTAATAATGTGGGTCCCAAAGACAGCAAATGCTCTAAAGTTTTTCATTATCACCAAGATGACCTGAAGTTTAGGCTATCTTTCACAGTGAAATCAGATCATTTTAATGGTCAAAGGGTCTTCTGTATATGCAGAAGCATGTAGTAGACTTATGCTGGAAACCCTTTAAAGCTTCACTTCCCTTTTATTTTTAATATCTAAGCATTGTTGTAAAGCTCAATTTTAATTCTTATAGCACGCAGTATAATTCATTTTTCTTATGAAGAGACATTTTTAGCATGTGGGTTTGCATATTTTAGTAGGAGAACAAAGTGCAGAATTGTAATATCAGTGGTGTTATACTTCTGAAACTAGATATTTTCACAGCTTTATTCTCAATAATAGAGAATATTAAATTGGCTTGATATACAAGTCCATAAAGTCAAAAGATATTTGTATATTCAAAAATCAATGTTAAAAGGACAATAGAGGCACATAGAAGAAACATAACTTTTTATTACCACTTCAGAAAAGCACATGAAGTGACGTAGACTACCAGAAGAAAAATCAAATTTGCTGTTTACATAAAAGAAATAACATTACAGAAAACCAAGCTATCCATTGCACAATACAAGATGATTCAGGCATGTAATTTCAGAAAACTCATGTTTATAAAATAAAATTCTATTCTCAACCTTATTTCTCCAATTTAAAGACACTCAAACATTACAAAACAGAAGACACTATACTGGTAAATGAAAAGGAGAAGGATATTTTCACCAAGTGTGGAACATCCAATTTTTTTTTTTTTTTTTTTTTTTTCATTTCTTCAATATTCAGTAAGTATAGTAATCAAACTTTGAACCCGTTAACTTCAAATATGGAGTACTAGATATTTCAGAGAATTTAGTCCAGTCTGTAGTATAAAATAACATCATGCCATCATTCCTTTGGGCTCAAATTTGGTCCAAAGATTTTTGCATGTCCCTTTCCTCCAAAAAAATAATTTTGCTGTTGCATTTTTACATGTGGGATGGAAGACTAATCACAGTGCTAACTAAATAGCAGAGATTCTGTGTGGGCAAGGATCTGACACTGCAGATACTTGAAAAGAAACAGTCCTAAGTACTTGTTAAACAATTCAAGTAAACATCTCATATGGTGCACTTGATGTCTGTAAAACATATTAAATGGAGCAGTAGGCTATCAATAAGTTTTCAAGTACTTTTAGTACTTGGACCAAGTACTAGTACTATTAGGTTAACTTCTCTAGCAGAATTGTTTAAATGCAAGACATATAGTTGAATTATGTTTGTCTTGTTAGTCCTGGGAATTCCTCCAGAATTTTCAAAATAGTGTGATAACGGTGGAGTAGAATAGATTATACAGACAAAATGTTTTCCTTTTGAGTTATATAGTCATATTCTTGTATCAATTTGGAAGACTATCTTCACAAATTTGGGCTAAACAGAAGCAAAAATACCATATGCAGAAGATTAATTAATTGACCAAAAATATTTCAAATCCATCAAGAAGTGCTGCAAAGGAGATAACATACAAATAAGTTGATGGAAAAGAACTAATAAAGGCCTAGAAGAGTCAAGAGCTACAGGTTTTGGAGTCACCCATCTGATTTAAGCTAAAAGGATACAGCTAAAAATTACTGTCATTTGAAGCCTAGCATTGAGTCACAAATCACAGTAACTCCAAACTCCAACAGAAAATAACGACTGGATGCATAATTGTACAACTAGTTTACTTCTGGAATAATACATCTTAAAAGTCAGGATTTTTTCCAGAACTGGAGACCTGAAGTAGAATGTTCTTAACACTTTGTTTTCTTGGCAGTTGTGCAGTGTTTTAACAGTTATCATCCCCATTTTCTTCTTCTGGCATCTTTTTAATTAGACTAATTATTAAATAAGGCAAACAGTCCATGAACTCAAGATTCACAAAGTCTCTATAATTGGATTACATAACTTTTCTTCCTAATGCAAATTTATTTTCCATTTGGGAACTGTCTGGAGCAGCTAGGGATTGCCTCAAACTTATTTATTCTTAGATATTAACCACTAAATGTTTTTGGAAAATATTTCTTGAGATGTGACTGAACATTCTATTTCAGATTCTATTTCTATAATAAAGATGAGGAAAAGAAATAACCAACCAAGCAAAAAAACCAAACAAGTGGTACAGTAAATTCAGTTAAAAGTTGATTCTGAATAACCCACATATATGAAATGTGTAATGCTGGGAAAAGAGTTTTGGCTCAGAAGCTCTATTTACCAATTTCTGAAAGAAAAGGTATTTGTGCAGCAACTAGGACAACTAATTTTCCTATCTAATCTTCCTTCACCAATCCTTCTCTCACCTTCCATGACAGAACTTTCTTACATGGCTAACACAAAGGTTATAGTCCCAGTTTCTCATTCAGTGTTGATCTTCTGTTGTGTCTTGTTTAAACTAAAGAGCAGCAAAGAAGATTCACGTACCTCTCCTGTAGCTGATGTGTTTGTAAAAAGCTAAAGTATTATTAGCTATACCAGATACTAACACCAATAATAAATTTTTGAGAGGTATACAGTTTCCACTGGAATTAACTGGGCTACAAAGATTTGGCAGACATTCAACTGTTTGAAGCAGTGGTTATCTATTTCTGTAATTGCAGAATCAATATCATCAGTCTACTACAATCTATTCTTATTTTGACAAACATTTCTCAAAACAATTTCTGCTTGCATTTTACAGCAGTTTTTGTAATTTTGCAAAACAACAAAGAAAACAGCTGGAACCTTATAAAACAAAATAATTTGAAAATACAGATCATTTTAGTATAGATTCCCACTTGATCTTTCTATTACTTGCACTAACAATAATCACTGAATTTGATATAGAAGCACATTATACTTTTATTTACACAAGAATTCTGTCCTTTAGCATAATTCTTTCTCCTTTCTATCTGGAGTCCACTCCCAAGGTTTAAATTTATAGCTTCGATTGCAAAGGGATAAAAGATATCAGGGGATCTACTTCAGGTTCATTTTATTCTTATGTTCATACTGTAAATCTGCTCTGAAATAATACAAGGCTGTATAGATGCTTTTACAGTATAGGATTAGGGCAAGAGACTAGACAGATATATTTTAACTGCAATTTACGCCCTTTGTTAAGTCCAACTAAATTCAGAACCAAGTTGTGTAATCATACATATTTGACACTGAACAGTCATGCTAAATCAGATATTAAAAATAAAATATGCATTTGTTTGTACCAAATGCCCTTCAAACAGACAACTATAAGTGCATCTGCTAAGAACAGTCAACAAAAATGTTATTCATGACAGTTTGAATGCCACTCTTTCTGACCCTAGGAAGTTTTCTTTCACTTTCTTCCCCCCACAATACCTATTCAGAAGTGGAAAGGAATTTTTTGAATAAAAATGCTTTGGCATTTAGATGGTTATCTGCATATGAATTAATATGTTAATTATACTCTTATGAGCTGCTTATAATGAGATTTGCAGAGAACACGTAATGTTAAGCTTGAGTAGTGAACGTGTCCAATTACATAAAATTCTTTTTCAAATTGATCATTTACATAAACTTGATAATCATTAAAAAATTAAATTTCATTTTATGCTTATTTGTTTTTTTAAAGAGAGAGTATCTTGGAGATATTACAACCTAAGTAATAGCAATTGCCAGGCCTGATAATAGAGGTTAAGAGGAAAGCCAGATAACAAGGGAGTCACCAACGTATTACAGAATCACCAAATTTTCACGGTTGGAAAAGATCTCTAAGATCAGTGCATCCAACTGTCAAAACCTTACCATCCCACTAGATCCTGAAGTACCTCATCTACACGCTTTTGTGAATACTTCCATGGATGATGACTCCACCACCTCCCTGAGCAGCCCATTCCAGTACCTGACTGCTCTTTCATTAAAAAGTCTTCCTAATATCTAGTCTAATATCTTCACCCATCTGATATCTTCACTATTAAGACCATTCCTATTTGATCTGATTTGTTAAGTCACTGCTACTTTGTTAGGTTCAGATATACAATATTAATGTACCAGATAACTCTATATATTTCGGTCAATATTTTCGAAAAAGGTTAAATAAAAATTCCTGAAGGAACCCACGTTCAGAGGATAAATCTTCTGCACTTCTGCAAAACTTAATTACCTTAACTTAAGGTAATAGTGTAACTCAGGGTAAGGACAGACTAATGGATAAACTCAGCTTATTAAAGGCACAAAACTTCTTCCACCAATCAATATGCTATCAATCTAAAACAGGCTATAAATTTAAGTATTCAGTTTCAAGTTTCCTCAAAAAACATGGCAAAGAACTTAAAAAATATATGGAAATTTTGCCTTCTGATTCACTACATGAAGTATATATAACTGTCTAAAATGCTTTAATGAATTTTTGTAGCATCTTTTAGTACATCAGGAACTCAACTTCCTAAAACTTGCATCAGGATTGAAACTTTTGTGATGCATGATGGATGAGATGCAAACCATATATAAAATGCTGGTCTATAAAACATTTACAGTTAAAGCAATTTTCACCTAATGAAGATATGTTTCCAATTATAACTTCAAGAAATTACTCTTTAATCCATTTTAAAAGAATAAGCATAAATGTGATCTTTGTTTTGCAGGCTGTTACAAAGTTTGCTGTATAGATATTTCAGGGTTTGAGACATAAAATCTACAAAACATTTTTTCTGTTAAAGCTGATGGAGCTATAACAATTTAGAGTAGCTGAGGGTATTCTTTAAATGTAATATGTTCAATCTGAAAAAGTCATAAAATGCAGCAGTATGTTAATTAATCATTTCTATCTATGCAATAGATGAAAGTGTGTTAACACTTGCTACTATAAGCACTGCAAGTTTATTCTGAAAAATACAGTATTAAATTTTTGAAATATTGATCAGTTAAGTTCCCAATGAGCATCATTACTTTCCTTTTCCTAGAAATAAGGGAAGCTGAACTTTTGACATCCTTGTAGAGGGAGAAGAAAGGCATCTTATTGGATGACCAAAGATACATGTTTCAGTTGCTGCTATTTCAACTACAGCTTTGAGCCAGATTGTAAAGCAAGGGTTAAAAAGAAACATAGCTTCATCAAAAACATTTACAAAGTGAAAGTCCCAAAGTTCTCCTTGGAAACAATCCCTATCCCAAATCAGAAAGTACAACACATCACTTTCATGAGTAGCAGTTTAATATAAGATAAAGATGATTGAACGAATAATGAAATGTGTATACAATGCTGATCTAATAAGCACTGTATCTTCAAAGGTTCAGGCACAACACATGTTAATGAGAAATCCCTTTGATCAGCTTAAATACACAAAACTCTCCACAAATGCTCATTTCAAAGCAAAAGAAGCTTAGCAATTCTAAATACATAGAATCACCAAACACTACTAGCAACAGAAATCACTTAAATGTGAAAATGTTTCCCTTACAAAAATTAAATAGACATTATTGTCTCTGTAGACATTAAATTTTTTTATTGTGTGTAGAGGAAAGGTTATGGAAGTTAGACAGAAAAATACACTAACAGCAACATCATATTTTTACAGTTTGACTGGGTTTTCTTCAGTGAAAATATTTTTATCTTTTTTTTTGTCCTACTTGCTTGGAAGAGGACAATGCAGCAACAGTTGGGTTTCATCCATGAGACTAGTCTGATCTACCCTGCAGTAGAAGGCTTCTCAGTTACACCAGTGAGCATTAGTTTACAAAACAAACACCAGTAATAAAATAAATTAATAGGAAATCTCCAAGCTTTTCAGCAGAGCCAGAATTCCATGCATTTGGTACCATGCAATGCTGACTAACACTGCCTGTTTCCTGTTCCCAACTTAGCACCTTGCTCCACTCCCCAACAGGCTTCTATTCTTTTTCCTCCCTACAAATACTGTCCCAAACAAATTCATTAGCATAATTGTAAAAATAGGAAAGACTAATTGTTCTTGTTCTCATTTTGTTCTTTGTGCCCTGCAGTGATGGTGTACTTTTGCTGTATAAATAAGTGATAACACAAGCTCTCTGGTCTTGATCAACTTTTTTAGGGATGACATGTTTAAATTTTAATGTGATATTCCATATCTCATTCTATTACCTACAGAAACACACACACAAAAATAAGCCAGAAGCATTCTTGCATGTTTCCATTTTTCCCCTAGTTGCTTAGGGAATGTGCTAGTCTATCTCTGCCTTCAGCACAGATGCTGCATTGTGATTTTACAAGTTCTCCTACTGTTTTTATCAAGGACACATTTACTTTTCTACTCACACAGCTGTCTTGATCACAAAGATGGAATATAGTTATATTTATCTTAATAATTTGTTTAGTATTCACTATAACCTGCCATGATTAAGAATTCATGTGGCATTCATGTGAATGTCACAGGTACTTCCACATGAGTTTCATTGTAATTGGGCATATTTAAAATCCAATTGACACCATGACTTCATATAGCTAATAACATGCGAGGAAACAAAGAACTTCTTTTGCTAAAATCTCTATTTGGAGACAATGCAGTTAACTTTCACATGACATGAAAAATGGATGATATTCAAAGAAAAACAACATATAAATATTCTGGTCATGAAACATTAAAATGAAAGACAAGTATGTTTTGAATTTTTCTTCCATTCCTGTATTCAGAATTCATTCAAATGATGGGGGTGGGGCAGGGGGGAAGGACCCATTTTAAAATATTTTGAGCACTCATAGTGTCTGAATGGGAAGTCTAATTTGTAGTTCTCCTTCCACATGTTGTGGGATGCAAAGGTTATAAAAATACAACAGTCAATCTGAGTTTCATTAAAATATTTTAAATATTATTATTAATAATAACCCTTAATATTTTTCAGTCTTCCAACACTACATCTTCACTGAAGTCAGCATAACTGTGTTTAAATCACTGCAAAAGATCAAAGATATTCAGGCCACATACATATCTACTGTAATGGAACAGAACTGCTGTATCAATTACTCTAAATGCAGTGTAAGCCCTAACACATATTACCCTTAATGAGAGGCTGCTCTCTCTGTTTGTAGACAACACTTATAGTGACAGCTACAGTATGAACAATTTATTACCATGTGTATTTGAAACTAAAGCTATTTCTGTGTTCAGTGAATATTATTACAAGTTACACATCTGGGGCTACTCCTATCTCAAATTCACTGGGCCTCTGAGGACATTAACATTTAATAGGTTTCATGATATGTGTATAAATCCCCAAAGAATTCTCTTCACTGTGAGAAAGTACTTGAACTGCTACCATATAGCACTGTAGACAGTATAACACTAATACTAAAAGGTAAATTAATTCTATACATTCTTTTTCACATAGGTTATAAAAAAAAAAAAAGCCCACCTTCCAAATTTTGGAGATTTTTCAAGTACAGTCATCACAGGTGCTTTCAGTTTGAACCATCCAGTTTAAGAAAATAAAAACGATAGACAAGACATTGAAGTATTATTTTATGCAAATATAACTTCATACACCAACAAAATCCTGTCCAAAGTTCTACTAGGATATTTCTTCTCTTTGAAATATTTATATTGTCTTATGTATCTACCATTCAACTGATATGTATGAAAAGGATACTGTACACTGACAAAGGAGTTATTTAGATCAACCATATGACTTATTTAATTCCAGCTGAAGAAGTATGTAAAATGCAAAGACGACCAGGTGAAATTGAACAGATTAGGATATTTGGTGATGAGATTAGATATTTTAACATACTTGTTTGCTTTTAAATTGTATGAATGTATCCCCAGATGGTAATCAATGTACTTACAAAATCAGATTTAATGTCTTTTCTGTTATATTTTTACAGTGAGCTTAAATAGAGTTTGTTTAGTTACTTGAGCACTCTATTATTTGAAGCCAGCTAATTTAAGTGTATTTTTTTCCATTAATGTGAGAATATTAAGTTTATAAATGCCCTATTACACAGAAAGATTCCAAAGATTTGGATTTGGACACTCATCTCTAATCTTAATAGGGGCTAGTTCATTTATATATCCAGAAATACTATCAGAGAGTACTAAAAGACATCAATATTTTATAACATATCATAGAAATACATTTTGAAAAATACTCTTAAGTGCAGGAACAAAATTAAATATAACTTTTTTACCATCAACCAAAACCTAGCTGTCTTCCAATCCTCAACTGCAAACCTTAGAAGTTGGAAAAATTTCTAATCACAGGTGAACAGTAACCCAAAACAAGACTAGAAATTGAGGAAAGTGCCAGGCCAGTAGCTGTATTTTAGCAGTGAAAAGTAGTTTCTGTTTGTATTTTAAAAACTGTAAATGACTTATTGATTGCAACATTAAAATAAAAAGAATGTGCTAACTTTTGGATTAGACTATATGACAAAAAAATCTAAAATTTACACTTCATTAAAATCACACATCATGAGATTATCACTTCAGAAATGTTATTTACTCTTACCTGCAATCATGAAACAAAACTACAACTGTTGTCTATAATAGGATTTGCTGAAGTTAAGCAGATGACATAATTGCATGCACTCGCAATATAAAATTCACTGAGGAAGAAAAAAAGACCCTTTGATGCCTCTATTGTGAACCTACCTAATGATATTCCTAAAGCACAATTTCTAACTTATTTTCATATATTTTCACCTAACTTTGTGGATGCCTAATGTTTCTAAGGATTCTGAGAACCACTGCTTGAATTAACAATCATTCATCTAGTGATAACCTCTAATGCTCATACCTAAAGATATAAGGTGGTAAAAAGTGCACCTGCTTTAAAACTCAAACTAGCAGTCATCACAGGTGATGATATTTTAGTTATATTCACTGTATTATTGACTAGAGAAGAATTTGCAGAATGGCTCCCTAGCAGTACCTGTGAGATAAGACAAGTTGTACCTTTCACTTCTTCAGACCCCATGTTTACAGAAGCCCTCTATCTTCTTCTGACAATGCCACACCTAGAGAAAGAAAAATTATTTTTGCTATGTGTATAATTTTAGTTTTGTTTCTCTAGAAAGGGCTGGGATGTAGATTCACAGCACCCTGAGAGCTCCATGAAAGTTGTCACGGAAAATAGTGCACAGTAACTGCAGTTGGATCATTCTATCTAGTGTCTGCCAGGACCACCCAAACAGGGAGTTTGTATAAGACAGAATGCTTAGATGAAGTTTGTATCAAGTCTCATTCAAGTATCTTGGAGGCAAACAGTCCAAAGTTGGAGAGTTTTACTTCAGTTAATTCACTGCCCATCAAAACAAACTTCTAATCACTGATTCAGGTATTGAGAAAAAATAGAACATGATTAGACAAACCCTTATCCTCCTACCTGCCCATTCTCAAATTACCTTGTTTTCTCTGCCAGTCTGAAAAATCCTCTGAGACAACAGATTGTGTAGCAGTTGAGGCAGGTGCCTAAAGGTTTCTACTGCTCTGTTATTCACTGGCCCTACTCTGATGTGTAATCAGCAGTAGGCCACAGCCCCCTCAGATGTGTCCTCACTCCAGCATAGGAGCACTGCCCTCAGGAACATCTGTGCTCTGGTGTGGTGGCAGCTGTAGCAGCACTTCCATCAGGACTCTCCTTGCTCTGGCATGGCAACAATTTGGGCAGCACTTCTCTTAGATGTGTCCCCCACTCTGGTATGGCAGCTGTTAGGGCAGCACTTCCCTCAGGACTCCCTTTTCTGGTGTGGGAGTAGCTGTGGCAGTACTTCTCTCAGCAGCATCTCTGCTCTGGTGTTGTAATGGTTTTAGTGGTGCATCCCTCAGGAACATTCCCGCTGTGTGGCAGCAGTTTGGGAGGTACCTCCCTCAGGAGCATACCCGCTGTGGTGTGGCAGCAGTTTTCCCAGAACTTTCCCTCAAGAGAGCTCCTGCTCTGGTGGCACTTCCCTTAGAAATTGTGAAGAGCACACAACTTAGTGGCTGCAGTATCTTTCATTGTAAGGCACCACATACCTCTCTGGTGAGTATTTTTGGCATATACTGTTTTTTCTCCTGGTTTCTCTGCCACACAGCCATCTGGAAGCAGTTGTAACTGGTAGGCAGCAGCTCATAACCATCTCATCACTAGCCAGCTGTGGCAGGCCTGCCAAACACACCTGAAACACACCGAGTCTAAATCAATGCCTCCTAATTCACAGGAGAGCATGGCACAAAAAAATGGCATGACACAAAATTATCAGGACTGTTGAAAGTAGAGAAGCTTAGAGTAAAATTGCAAGACAGCTTCTGTCTCTACAGACTTATTTTTAAAATGTCTGAAAAAATTATACATGCTATGGGAACAGGCTGATAACTTAGGAAAATGAAAAGGTCACATTGATACTGAAAACTTAGCCTTTGAGCTAAATTATCAGTAGAAGACACCCCGTATATTCTGAGTAGGCCACATTTACAGAACATTGTGTTTTATTTTGAATAATTGCATGTTCTTGGCTAAGATAATTGTAGTTCAGCACTAGCAGCACATAAAGTCATAATCCTTTATCACTTGGTGCCATCATACTCTTTTGTAATTCATCTTGATGTGTAATAGGCCTACATAACATTATATAATTTGTTTCTTCAATTGTTTATAACGCAGTAGAGCACAATAAGCACCTGTATTTGATAACTGGAAGGTTATCAAGGACCTGACTCAGAACAGCACAAAGGTATACAAGGCTAGATATATACCGTATAAAATGAGCTTCCATTAAGCAATTTCTCTCCTAACAATTTTGCCCCTATTTTGCACTGTCAGAGAAATCTTTTAAAATATAATTATTTACACTTTACCTATTATTTGTTTATACTTCGTAGTTTCAATTAGAATTTTTATAAACTTTGTACTTCTTCCTCTAGGAGTAGACTTTGTAACAGTTACAATGATGAAAATTGCTACTTACAGAAAATGCAAGTCAAGTAATTAAGATGTCTGAGGAAGGAGAAAGATTTTTAGAATAACTTTTTCTTTTTTCTCCTGCTCAAGGTGCATCTCACAATTTCTAACAAACAAGAAAAAATGTCACTACATTGCAAAGCTCAAATCATCTAGAATGTAATTACTTTAACCTTTGATTTCATCAAAGAATGCTTCTAGTTATGTCTAGTTACAATATGTACCAGCATGAAAAAATACTCAATTCACATGACATAAATTACATTGAAACTGAAATGGTTTATGGATTTATTAATGCTGCCATTAACTGGTATACAGTGAACCAATCAGAGAGGATCACAAATTCAGCAATAATACAGATAAACCAGTGAAACACTGAAAAACATGTTGAGAACTAAAAATTTCTAAACAACCTTTTATAAGTAATGACAAAAAGTTTTAGTCACACACACAGAGCTTTAAGACACCT
Organism: Megaceryle maxima; assembly: GCA_024605025.1. Taxonomy (NCBI): domain Eukaryota; kingdom Metazoa; phylum Chordata; class Aves; order Coraciiformes; family Cerylidae; genus Megaceryle; species Megaceryle maxima. The sequence goes on along the minus strand of JANHGN010020482.1, from coordinate 47,271 downwards.
TTATTTCTGCGGATGCTGCTTCCCATATTTATATATACTGTCTGTGAGTGCCCTAGAAGTCACATGCTGGAGTGACTTCCGACAGCGTCAGAATGGATTTAAACCGCTGCTCTGTTATCCTCTTCTCACTCTAAGGTCTGTCTGGATTGTTGCGTACTTTCCATGTGTCTTATTTCTTTTCAAGGTACTTCATTGTTTCAAAAGTCTTTTTTTAATTTCCCGGTTGCTCTTCAATCTGGATGATGGCTGTCATCATCTTCAGCAGCATCTCTGTTTGGACAAATCCTCTCAGACAGTTTTGGATGTTCCAGTCACAAAGAGTTACTCTCACATCACTTCTTGTCAGCTGTTGTTATCCAGGCCACTGTGCAGCCCTCCTCCCCTGCCTCCAACAGTGCAATGATAGAACAAGCACAGTATGAGAGGAAAAACTGTTTGGGAAAGTGAAATGGGGAGGCAAGGGAGTGGATGAAAAGTGCAAAAATAAATATGAATTTCTGGCTCACATGCATTGAATCATTCAGTCCTAAAATTTGTGGTATTTTCTCATATCAAATATAAATTATTTACAACTAATTAATTAGTGATTCACATTATAAAAATACATCACTAAAAGTAAAAACACTTTGTAAATAAAACAAGTAAGTTTTTGTCAAGAACAAGAACAAAGAGAGTGTATTAAAGCTGCATTCATTTCACTTTCTTCTTTCCACCAGCTATGTTTTTTTTGTTGAGTGTACAACTATCCCACTCCTGTGAGCTTCTTAATTAAAGTCAAGTTCATCAGTCGTGGTGCTATGTCATATGTGTTACTAGAGGAATGTTCCTTTTGTAACAAAAGGTTTTCTCACTAGATATATAAGAGTGTAGGATATGAGTATATGGTATATTATGAATATACAAGACAGTAATTTATATGAAGGATATTCACTCTGACAACTTGGCCTTTGACGACAGAGTTGGACTGAACAGTCTTTCTGTTCTTTCAGTCTGGATTTTATTTTTTTTTAAAAAGCTAGCTGAGCCCAGGAAGAGCTATTAGTCACCCACTTGAGTATATCACACTTTAATCACTACAAGACAAAACAGAGGGAAGAAAACTGTAAGCATTAGTTGAACAATTACTGAAGTTATTTTTGAGTCATTTTTTGCAACAGTGTGATTAAGGTTTACAAAATGTAGAATACTGTACTGACTCATTGCAAAATGCAGAGGGAAAATAAGATTTATTGTACATAGGTTTTCTCCAAATGTACTAATCAGAATCCATGTTTCCCATTTAGAAGAAAAACAGGTGGTAACAGTCTTAGTGACTTCTAAATCCTGCTTGACTTCAGACTAAATTTTGTATCTAAGCATTTTAAAATATGGAGCTAGCTGGAGTAACTAACTTGTTGATATTGCTTATGCAGAAAAGGTCTGATGCAAAATAAAATACCTAAGTCCATTTTTAAGCAGTGTAAAAACAACACAATTAAGCACCTTATTTTACTAGTGCCATAATAATGATGACACTGTTGACAATGTAATTAACAGCTATGGGTTTAACAAAACTCATTAAGTCAGTTGAAAGACTTATATAGACTTCTGTGGCCTTTCAAAATAGCCTGTTTCAAACTTATCCAAATTACTTTTGTATATCAACACAGAAAATATTTTCTTTAGAATCATCAATTTTTATTTCGCTTTCTAAAATCAGAATCTTATAACAAAAAGAATATACTTGGTGTACTTACTGAAATTTTTAGAATTAGTCTTTAATCAGTCATGGCTATCAAGGGAAGATAAAATAATTGATAAGCAAAATTTTCATAATTGTCACTGAATATTGGGCATTCATTATTCCAAATGCTGATGGTGTCAGGAAAGACTTGCTCAGAATATCTATGATGTACTATTGTTCCAGCATTCAATCATAATCAACAATTCATGAAGTGGTAATAGTTCAAAATGGCCCTAAGGCCCCATAAAACAAGAACTGCTGAGCTCTGTGACCTTGATCTTTAGAAAAGATAAAAAGTTTTAAGACTGAATAGTAATGTTGGTGAGATGCCACTGAAGAGTTTTAGAGTTTTCAAATATAATGTGTAGTAATTTTGATAAAAGTGTTTAATAGATTTTTAACTTCATTGCAGAACTTTGTATTCCTAATTGGGTATAATTGGATCTAGTTTTCGGTACATAGCCCCTAAAGAAACAAGATAAATGCTGCAGGAAATGTAGTATGACCTTTTCATTATTGCTTTGTCAAGACATCTGTCAAGAGACTTTTCCTCTATTCCAAAGCAGTCAGATGTCACAATGAACAGTAAGGTATCACTTGTTCTTGGTAGGTAGCCAGACTGTTACCCAGTAAGATTCATAATGTACTATACTCAATAAGATATCAATATACAAGGTACATAATAAAACCAAATTAATCACTTGAAGTAGTAAAGGTCAACAATTTACTGCATTTTAGAAAGGAAGTTATGAAAGGAAGAAAAAAAATTTGTATTTTCCTCATCCCTGCTAATATTACCTGTAATTATACTTTATAATTTCTATTATACAAATACATTTCTGAAACGTTTTTATTAAGCAGTTTTATATCAGTCATGAAAGACAAATTATAAATGACAGCTCAAGATTTGCAGAAGAAAGAATAGACATCAGCAGACAAAGTTTTCTCACAAAAGGAAAAAATTGGTTAGCTTTATCCTATTCTGGAGAGTGTAATACTTATGACAGTTTTCAGGAAGCTGCTAAAACCATTCTGTCTTCTCAGGTCAAAATGAATTGTTGCAGACACAAAAGAAGCATGCCAGCCCCTCCAAATTCATAACCTTTTTCAAATGCTTGTTATATAGTAGAGAAAAAAGTGACAAACAGAGCATGGTCTGGTATACATGCATATATTTTCTAGTCTCTTCATATTTCTTTTAAGATAACAGTAAAGAGTAAGAAAAGTACAAAAGACACATGAGCTGTATTGACAGTCCAGTCCAGTCCAGCCCAGTCCTCCCCTCCTCTCCCTCTCCCTCCCTTTCACTTAACCTGTTACATCTCTTATTTAATTAAGCCTCCAATCTTGTAACTGATTAAATGAAGAAAGACTGCTGAATCCAAAATATGACCCTTGGAGTCTTTCTACCTCTCATTCTACAGCTGAGAGATGAGAGTACATTCTTTGGAAAATAAAAAAAAAGAAATCCAGAAACTTGCACTAGATCATTTAAGTGAAAGAAAAAATTTGGTTTATCACTTTCTATTTTAGAGAATACCTTCAATTTTCAGAACTCATAGGTGGTAGAACATATTTAACAGAAGGCAGACAGTTACAGAAGCACTATGCATTCAGTCTACTTTATCACTGCTACAGGACAGCAGAGCCCAGAATGCTATATAAATAAGCGTAAGTCTTCTTTATAAAGAAAAATTCCAGAAACTGTCAGTCTTGTTTATTAGTACACAAGGGAAGAAAGCAGGAAGACTGCTTCCCAGAGTGATATTAAGTACCACTGAGGAAAGACACTATGATTTAGAAAATTCTTCCTTTCTTTTTTAATTCGGTATAACATTTGTAATGCTTTCTGATTCTTCAATTGTCACACTCCCATTCTCCCCTCAGCCTCTTACAAAGAAAGACCCTGGGAGCCATGGTTAGTTACAGCCCCGTGGCCTGGTTTATTGTAATTTTCTGGAATGGAATCATGCTTTGACATGTCCAGTTACTATTATTATCACACAGTGAATAAAGCTGAACTTTCTGAGGTGAACACCCACAGGGCTACTGCAGCTGTCTCTGCTGTAAAAGGTTTAGTGGTGACACATGATTTTGAGAGCTTGACATCGTACAGAAAGTTTACAAATTAAATCACTCTGTCAGGAGAGTACAAATTCTTATCTCAGCAACTAAACCGTGCTTAGTTGCAAATTTAAACCTTCTGATTTTTTGCCTCACCTTGACTAAATAAAATGGAGGGATTTTTAAAATGGAGAATCATGAAAATCTGCAACAATAGTGAGGGAATTTAGAGTAAGAAAAGGATAACACAACAGCTATCTAAATCTGTTTTGGCACTGGCACTGACATGGCAGAGCATCCTCCTCCCCAAATGCCATAAGCAGCCTACATCCAGCTAGAGAAGTGACAATGCAGGGTGCACTCAAAACTGGATATGCATATGTGACCATGGTGTCTTTCTCATCAGCATGTGGATGAGCAGGTTTTAAGGGAGAAGCAGGATACATATAAAGGTGGGACACTTACTGCTCTGACAGGAGATAGATGTGAATAGAAGAACCTGCATCCCCAGAAGCAGAGGGGGTGTTTGTCATTCACATGGCTTGCAAGAGGGGTAGCATGCACACAATAGTTAGTGAGTGCGAGTACAGCATTTAGAGAATATTTATAAAGTGTTTATGAAATTGTAGGTCCTCATTAACATTTTGTATGTACTACTGTAGCTACCCTGAATGACTGGCTTACTGATAGGCAGTTAATAACATGTCATTAATAAATCATTATGCTGCTTCAGTCCTTATCTGTTCTAAACCATAAGTTGAGCAGTTTTCCCTGTGACCACCTACCTCTCCTTTTTATTACATACAAAGCTTTGTCCTGTGCTCATGCCCAGAATAGCTATATGTCACAGCAGACTGGAAAGCAAAGATACCTATACTACCTCTCCTTACTACAGGTATTTATTCTGTCTTGAAAACTGTGCTAGTATACCTTAGGGGTCTGTACTTTTCTCTGAACAAGTCAGCATACTCATACATACTGCTGAAGTTAAGTAAGGGGAATTAACATATAGAGGAGGTCTTCAAGATACCATTGCCTTTTACCAAAGCACTTCAATTTTCTGAATATTCATAGAGTGCCCCTTAGACCAATTAAGTTCTAAGTAAAGAAGGTTCTGACAGAACTTGTAGCTAGGGTAAATAGTTTAGTACCATCAGAGGACAAAATAGAGATCTGAGATCAGCTACAAAGAGAAAATTAGAGGAATTTATTATAAAAAGACCTTTAGATTGATTTAAACAGCTAGTACATGAAACTAACTGAATTGACAAGAGAAGGCAATTATAAAAAATAATCTAACAATAACCTGACAAAAGCAAGGTAGAGCAACTACTGTAACCACAGCTGTGGTATATTGTTCATCATTGGTATTCTTTCAATGAAGACCTTACATTTAACTAGAAGTAATTCTCTAACAAAACAAGAAGTAATGGAGTTAAGATGAAATCTTCTTGAGGTAAATAATATAGGTTAGTCATAATTATCTTTTAGATATTGGAATACAGCTGCCTGCCTCACACTTTACGTTCCTCTTACCACTGCTAATGTTCCTCTCTTTGCTATGCAGTAAAGGTTTTTTCCTCAAGATTGATTATATTTTACTTAGAAGATTATAAATATGCAGTGTTTATAATCACATTTTCATGAAACCTTGGCGATAGGATGAAATCAGTTCAAGAGGGATTAAATAATGAAAAAATATAATTCAAATAAATAATTCTCTTTAGTATTTATTGCAATTTAATGTAGGAGTCACTTACTTTGAATTTGAAAAATATTTTATAACGTGTTTTATCAGTTAATACTGCTGTGTATTAAGTCTGCATGTGATTTGTTAGCCTTTTCCCCCAAAGTATGAAAGTGTTCCACTAAATCTGGACAGCTTTTGATTACTTTCTGGAGAGGAATAAGTAAATGGTATCAGCCAGTGGCTACAGATTTCATCTGCAAGAACCATGTACAGAAAAAAAACCAAAACATACTAGATATAAACATTTAAATTTAAGGGGGATTCAGCTACAAAATAATCTTGCAATAGTAAGTAGCTGCACAGTCTTTGGTAGTTGTCTTTACTGTTACAGTAGAAGAACTTTCTCAATGATTCCCTTATCACTAACACTGTCATGCTGTAAACACCAATCTCTTGGCATGGTATCCGAATATATACAACAAATTGAGACAAAAAATTGCTTCAAGTAAAATATCTGCTTTAGGATATCTTTGATACTAGATGCTCCCAAACAAGTTCCCTGAAGTTTAGGTCTTGACTACAGCCAAACTAATACTCTGGCCATCAAGTTTCTGACTAGAAAGATATGAAACAAGTAATTATAATATTTGGAGATAAATAAAGATTGAGACAGAGATTAATGTAATGGAACAATCATGACGAAAAGCAATCTTTATTATTTGGTAAACCAGTCAGAAGCAAAAACCATGAATCTTTCTTAATGCCTAAATATGTATTTTAATGCAAAATTTGAAAAGATAGTTCATGGTCTTTAGGGGTAGGAAACTGAACACTAAAAAGATCTGCAAGAACCATGAGTCTAAATTCACAGTAGAAGGCACTAAGTGTAAGCTTTTGCTACAGATTTGAGAGATAAAACAATTGTCTTTATTTACCACAATATAACTGCTATTGGCATAGTGTCCAATGTTCACAGTGAAGAAAATATTGCAGAAATCGAAAGGTTTCAACTGCAAATGTCATTGAAGGCTTGAAAAACACATAAGACTGAAGCATTGTGGTCTATTTATTTTACTTAATAAAGATGAAAGACTAATATAATAATAATAATTTATAAATAATTATATAGAGGATACAAAGGTGAAGGAATTCAACTTCAGAAGTTCTTTATGCTGCTTTAAGTTAACTAAACATTTTGGTTTTCTCTATTTATAGGGCAAAAGGGAGGGATGAATTAATGCTAGTACTGTTATTCATACATTGACTTTTTGTTATAACTCCTGTGATAGTTCAAATAATAATATATATATTACTGCAGTTTGCCTTTATGATGGAGATTTAAATTACTCTCCCATTGCAATGCAAGGAAAATGTGCATATTTTTATTATATACTTATTTCTATAAAGAAAACTGAACTTAATCTTATTCAGTATAACACTTGTTACATACAGATGAGTTCTTCATTTATAATAGTACATATTAGTGCCTGTTTTGAAGGATGAATAGGTCTTATTTAGATGTAGTGTAATAAATCTTATTAACCTACATAGGAAAAATGATAGGTTAAATATGTTTGGAAAATTACTGTAAAATTGCATTTAAGAACCTCAAAAGATTGTTCCTTATTATTAAAATATCCCTTCAATCACTGTTTTGAAACCTTAAAGGAATAAAATCAACTTTAACCCTTGTAATTTCAGAGTTGTAGAAAACCAGAGAAAAGAAGTATAGAAATTATAAAATCTATGAATATTAGCCATAGGACCCTGTTCTCCAAAATATATCCAGAAAAATGACTGAAAATGTTTTTTCGGCAGGGCTTTAATTGTCTTCATGACCTGGGCTTCTTAAGAGTTTAAGCTAGTAGGTAAAAGATGAGGCAAAGTGTGGGGAAAGAATAAGGCTCAGAGCCATAGCAAGAATTCTACCACAAAAAAAAAAAAAAAAAAAAAAAAAGTAAATCAGAAGAAAAATTAAATGGAAATTAGGACTACTGCAGCCATGTAACATAAAAGAAAATAACAAATGCTTTAAATTATTTATGTAGTGAAACTTGACATTAGATATACGTACAAGGATTTCATAAAACAAAGGGATTTGCTTTAATATAATTTTAGATATATTTAAGTATGGACTTCTGACAAAATTTCTAGAGTAATATACTGAGTTATTCATTCTTAATTGTGATTCTACAGCACACATGGAAAAAGAACCATCATGGAAACATAGTCTAAACCAACTTAGAATAGTGACCACTAAAAATATGTCTGGAAATTATTGATCAATTTAAGTTCATCCTAATTATTATTAGTAAGTAGACTCATGGAAAAGCATTAGTACAAAACAACCTGAGGTTCGAATACCTGTCATGTTATTTAGGAAACCTTTTTGTAAAAAGAAACAAAAACCCCAAAAATGCCAACCACAACAGAACTGTAGCATCAATACCATTGAACTGTTTCAATTACTTCTTTTTTTTTTTTTTTTTAAAGTTGATAAATAACTGAAAAGATTGTGATAGTCTGTCGATTTTTTAAACATATTGTCCACAACTGAAAGGTACCACAAATAATAATATAAAGAAAATGGTTCATAATTTGGTCTAATGGGAATTTAGCCTATGTAAGAATGAAGCATGTTGAAAATAACATCACTGCAGCTTCTTACCTGAGAACTAAATATTACAGCACTTGCTTTTGACAAAGTTTCAACTTGGCCAGATTCCCTTTTAAAAAATGCCAAAGCAGAGCTGTCAGGAAAAAAGTTCAGTTTTGAATCACTTCAAAACAATTGCTTAATACTCAGATAACTATTACTAAATATGTTTATTGAAAGCAAGAAGCAATTAAAACTGAGGAAGAAAGTGTACCAATATTCCACCTCCAGATAATTGAAATTTTACACTTTCCTCTCTCTGACCAACACTTATGGAGATAAGAGCTGATATTTGTCAGATGCTTTTTAAAAATTAACACAGACCAAACTTGTCTCCACTTTCATTTGTTAGCCTCAGCTTGCAGGTACAAGGAAATGTCTAAGTGCACTGAAAAAATGCTTATTATTGATTGTTGTACAAATTTTTGACCATGATAGAACCTTGCATCCTTTCTTTTTTTGTTGTTGTGACAGATAAACCTAGAAAATTTCAGAGTTTAAAACCGAAGATAAGCAGTGAGCAGCAAAATATTTGATGCTTATTCAAAGCTCACCTGAATTGCCTATACTTCCTGAGACTATACTTCCTTGAGTCTCATAAAATCTACAGTTCTTCCAAATTTCACACAGTCAGAAATACCAGAAAAATTGTAATCTTTGTAAAGACTACAGCTAAGTCCTGTAAATGAAAAAGCCTTGCACAAGTAAATTAAGTTGTGTTTAACAAAATCTTTAAATGTAAAGAATTGAAGTATAACAATCCTCAGCCAATTGGGTAGAAAAATGAGAAATAACAGTAAGGTCAAAACTTGTTAACACTTTATTTATTTATTTTAAAATAATTATTAAACCATGTTGTCACTCCTGGAAAACAGCAGCACAACTGAGAGATGGCCAAAATAAAAATGACCATGAACTATATTCATTTGGTTGCATTACATTTATTATGAGCAACTAAATCATGTTTGACTTGAGAAGACAATGATTTTTCTTCTTGTCTACTTTATGAGGGTCTAGGTTTATTCATGGTGGCAATCTCACCTGAGATTCCTCTTTCCAGCTCTGCAGGGGTTTGGTCTTTAACATTCTATAGTTTCTCCTCTTCTTTATTTATTATGTGGGGAAACATATCTATTTTCAGTAGTGCTTTTTTTATTGCTATTAGTATGAAAATATTTTATCTTTTAGTTATTATGAAAATGCAGTTACTCTTAAGTTACTAGGAAATAACTTCTGTTTTAAAAAGCAGGAGGGTTGTTGTTTGTTTAGCAACTTGTGTTTCAATATTCTGGAGATGAAAATATCACTTGCATGATCCCTACATAGGGGTTTGTACACTCTATGTGTCAATATGACTATAAAATGCATCTGTTAGATAAAAGCAAAGCACAGCCAGACTTAAATATATATGTGTATATTATACTTGTGTAGGAAGACAATCTTACCAATTTAGCAATCTTATTCACACTGCATTTTCTACCTTGCTCTTGAGTAGAAGCAGAATTAACTCTGTAACATATAATTTCAATCACTGGAGTTAACCACCCTCATTCCACACTAGCATCTCCTGGGAGTAAAGTGACTGTTCCCTAACAAAATCAGAAAAATTCATGCTTACTAACTTGCATGTGGCATCTTGAAATATGAATTGAGAAAACAGGGAAAAATGGTTTACCTATGGCATTTGTACTGCACTTGCAACATTTTTCAGCAACTACAATACATGCCAAATGTCCACGAGTCATATTTAGATGTTTTTCAAGGTAGATGATTATTTCTTTCTCTTTGCATAGAGCATTCCCTCACTTGGAAATTATCCTGGCACGTCCTGTTAATGTACATTTCATGAGGATTTAAAGGGATTCTAAGGTATAATCCGCATTTCTGTGTTTAAAGAGTCAAGCACTTTGTATCTTCTAATCACAAACTAAAATCCTTTGAATTCAGGAAAATATTTGAGGTCCAGCTCTCAACTGTATGAAGATTTTTGCATTGATCATTGCACTACTATCTAAGAATGTTCTGGAATTCAGAAGTACAGAAGCCAGTGCACATAACTGTCGCACAGACTCTTCTCAAATACATATATCTTCCTTTCTTTGTTTCTACTGATTCTTTCACTCTTGATTTTACCAAGATCAAGAAACTGTGTCTAAAATTTTTAGATTTTATGTTTTCATGGTCTACTTACCAACATGGTCCTCACCAACTGTGTCTTTATCTATAATATTTGGAGTACCTGATAATTACTTAGAACTGGATTACCCATTAAATTAAATAAAATATACCCATTCGATAATGTCTATATTCTTTGAAGATTTGTTTGGGTTTTTTTTTCCCTTATAATGGACTCCAAATTCTGAAGCTGCAAGCAGAAGCCCCCTATGTTTAAAAGTATTCAATTTTCTGCCATACCATATGGCACATCTTTATTTAAATGTTAATGATTTTCATGTTCAGCATGAACTCTTTGAATTAACATTGCATTTCTCTTTGATATAAAGTAGTTTGATATAAAATAGCTTAATTAAATGTTAACTTAATAAGTTTTCAGTGTGCTGTAACTATAATTCTTCAGCACCACACTTTCTAATCAGGACGTGTTTTTAATTGGTGTTACAGTGGTTTTAAGAAATCTTTTTAAATTAATTTAGAAGTGTTGTTCCAGTTAGTAGAATCAATGCCTCTTGCTATTTATCTTCAAGGGAATGTTTTGTTTCTAAGAAAATTAAATCCCAAAGGACAAAAAATTGTATTTTAGCAGGTTCTCCAAATGTTTTCTGTTTGAAGTAATTGCAAATGTGCTGGTTGCTTTTACTGAATATAATATAACCTCAACTTCTGTGCAAAGGTCCATGAAACACATTTTAGATAGACAATTTCCCAGGGGAAACAAATCCATTGTTTGAACAGAAATTACATACAGTTGTCTGACAATACCTTACTGTTCCTGACATGTATTCTGTTTATCCTCAGCAAAGCTGGACTTGACTGAAAGTAGGTGACACTTCTAGTGTTCTAAATAGACTACCAGCAGGTGGTTGTCTCGAGAAGACTTTTTGACAAACCTCCCTGAGGTACAAACGACAGAAATTAGCACTACATCCCAGGAGTGTACTTAAGGTCAATTAGCACTTTTGGCAACACAGCATAAACATAAGGGTTGGTGCTTCTGGCAGCAACGTGATCCATAAAACAACATGTAATCTGCTTCTGGAACTTAGTGTAGAACATCCTCCTTTACAGTGACCTAGATACAGGATTGTTCCAAGTGACTATTTGTTTGGTTTTGTTCAAGAAGGGCACCTGTCCTTCAAACTAAAAACCACAAGTTTGAAATCCCATTCTACTGGATCCAAATTTAATTTGGTTTCTTGACCTATGTGAAAATGCTGTGCATCTTTCTGATAATAGGCTAGATGTTTATCAATTGAGTTTTCCACTGAAATGTTTCTACTCAATTCAAGCAGGGTAACATATCTGTTCAGTGTCATCTAGCAACTTTTATCTGGTCAAATATTTTATTAATAACACAATAATAATAATAATAATAATAATACAGAATCATCCTCTAATATAAGGTCATTTCCTCTCTATAGCATGGTACATTTTTCCTTTAGGAGCCAAGCCATTCCTTCATTCCCATAAACTACATTTCATTCCTCTTGGTGTAAAGAAATTAGTGATCCCTTCTTTCTCCAAAACCAGAAACATCAAGGTAAGAACAAGTTCATGCAACAAAAACAAGCATAGCTTTTGCAAGTGTACATTCAGTCTGTAGAGTCTCCACTGACACCCAACAATGGAAATTCATCACTCACCTATCCAATCCTTCCTCAAACTTTGCCTGATTCCCCATCCCTTATCTTTTCATAATTTCATGAGTTTCTCTTAGGCCATCATTTATCTAACAGATCATAATGCTATGATCATCTCAAAGCACAGCATACTCACTAAATTTTCCTCTTTGGAGGCTGAACTGTCAGTCTTTAGATGAATTATGTGTGGAATGACACTGTTATGGAGTCACACCAGACCTTTATATTTAAACAAACTAACATTACGGATGTGAACACTGCATTAAAACCAGAAAAGACTCATGCTTCACTTTCCACAGGTATCTTTAAAGGAATAAGACAAGTAAATAATTTCACATGCAGACTTGAACTCTTCTGGTTCTTTAATTTAGAATTAATTTTCTGTATATTGGCAATCAAGCAAGCTTGAATAAGCTTACTTTATCCATTAAGTACTGTTTAGCATGAACTTCAATAATACAGAATTGTTTTACCTCTTTATTGTAGAAACTCTTTAAAGCACCACTATTTGTAAGCTAGGTTTCCCATGAATTTTGATTTCAGGGCACTTGGGACTCAAAAATGTATGCTCCAATACAAATTATAGAAATAGTGAAATAATTGCATCATCATCACACATGCATTTGCAACAGGCTGAAATCTAAAGGCAGAAACTCAAATAAAGAAGTCCTACAGGTAGTAACAGCCAGTTAATGTTTATCTGTGCATTAAGTGCAGGAAAGTCTTTAGTGGCTTCCTCTCGTGTTTGGACAAGACTCTGTAACATAATGTGAAGATGTTGAAAAACAGGCCAGCATTAGGGTTATTTACTTAAATTCTAAGTAAGACTTCAAATTATTAAGTGCTACCTAAGTATGAAGCTATATTAAAAAGACACTGGAATATAATCTTAGGTATTGAAAGCCACATTTGGTCTTCCATGTCCTTGAGAAATGGTTTTAATCTCCAGTTTAAAAAAAAATAAAAATAAAAAATAGAGAGAGTGACAGAAAGTAAAATTAGGCAAAATTGACTACTTGGATTGTAATAGAAAGCTTATTTTCCTGTCTCATCATTCCTAGATGAGGCTTTGTCCTTTAAGATGCAGAAAATGGTAATAAAAAGCAGAAAGAAAGAGAAGCTTTCAGAATTTAAAAGTAAACTGCTTTAAAAAACCAGTCATTTTATTCTTCTGTGTGCCAATAATTCTGACAAAAAAAAGGCCATTTCAATATTACCAGGATAAATATAAATCAGATCTCTTTTGCTGTGAGCTCAGGACTTATGGAGAAAAACATATTGTTCTCAATTTTAAACTAGCCAAGGAAACAAGTTGCTCTTGGATCTAATAGTGGTGACATAAGAACCTTTCTGTTCTAGGACTCACTAGATATGGTCACCTAAAGCTTTCCATTCAGTTGGAATAAGTCACTTTGTTGGAAATAAAATTTCTTAGTACATCATTATACCTGAGATCCAGATTCAAGGTCCTGTGTTGAACCAGCTACAGCACAAACTTGAATCAGCAGTGGCCCTATGGTCTACACAGTATTCTTAATTATCCTGTGAGCGTTATGCCCAAGAAGACTGTCAAAGACTCATTTTTGTTACAATAAAAATAAATATCAGAACACTGAAAGTTTTCCTTGAAAGGAAGCCTCATTTTCAAGACACCCTTATTCCTAAACTAGTGATTTTTCACTAAATAATTTTCTTCAATAATGTTTTGAATAAGGACATGAATGGAAGTGAATGGATCAGTACTTTAGCACCTGTCATCCAAGCTGATCAGACAAAAGTGAGTTTTAGTCCACAAATAGTCACAATAGCATGTGATTATGCTAAAGTAACATTAGCACAGCAGCATGCCTTCCAAAATGAGCCCACATCTGTGTCTATCCATAGGACCTCTCTAAAATATATTAATCAGTTTCTGGAAAAAAAAAAAAAAAAGAAAAAAAGAAAAAAAAGAAAAAAGATTTAAAAAAAAAAAAAAGATGGCCATTCAACCTGAACTTAAGTCTGCATTACAAAATTTCAACTTGCTTTTGGCCAGTGGACTAGTTAAGGAAATTACAAATTACATACCTGATCCATGCAGATGTAAATATATAACCAAATACTTTTTTTTGCATTTTAAATGGAAGGTCAAAAAGTCCCTTTAGAAGAGATCTTCAGGCATAATCATGGAAATCCATGAAAATACACCACTTAAGGTGTACTTTACAGGAAACATATCTCCTTTCTCTCACATTTCATGATGAGATGACAATGATCCTGTAAGTTATTAAAGCTGACACTGTCAAGTGTAAAGTATTTACTGTATAATGATTATTTACAATGACCTGCCAGGATATGTTAGCATCTCCTTCAAGAAAAGGTGAAAAAAGCAGGTGGAATACAAAACATTACACAATGAAGAAAACTCCTAAGATCAGTCATCTGTCAGATATTATTCATTCCTTAGAACCAAAGGAAGGATGACCATAATAATTAATAAGTTATCTATAAAACATTTGGAAAAAGAATCATCCAAAATTGAGTAACTATTCTGATCTAATTAAAGTCCCCATTTAAGTACTGGTTAACATTCTTGCACTACAGGACATTGTGTAATGGATAAGCTACAGACTACAGTTAAGCAAGCATTACATTGCCTCCCACTTAAGACCTGTGCTGCTTTTCTCATTCAAAGATTTTTATACGCATGCAGCAGATGGAGTGTCTGATAGTATCTCAGTAGCTGTAGTGTTTCTACTCAAAGCAAAGCCAGTATCATATACAAACATATTGTAAATTTTTTTCCCCATAGAAGTGTGATACAGGTTCAAGATTTCTGACACAGGCATATAATTAAAATCATACTTGTCTTTCAACGAATAAGTGGTACTTTTTACCTCCATTTAGTTTTTCAAGCTTGGGATATTTCAGTAAAATCTATATCCATGAAAGATTTAATCCTCTTAATGTTGTATCACAGTTCTTAATTCTTAAAGTTTCTTCCCCATAAAAATTAAAATATTGTACTTTTTAGAAGAAATATTATCTACATTTAAACCACTAAATCCTAAAGCAGAAAGCAACATCCTGCATTCAAGTTCAAAATACCTAAGTGCAATCCATGAAAGTTATCCTGTGGTGAATTTCACATACTTGATTAGAATATAATGAGCTACAAGGGAAAAAATAAGAATTGTATCTTGTTAGTAGCATGTTAACAATAATTACTAGGTAATATTACTAGGTAATATTATTTCTGCTAGTTTACTGAGAAATCATTGCATCATTCATGTACATCACTCAGTTCAGATTTGTGCCTCTTCCCATTTTGTTTTCTTTCCTTCACATCAGAGTATATTCAGTACAGTGGCATCCAGGAGGGGACACGCAACTCGAGTATGTGCTGCTCATTTCAAATTACAACTCCTATTTCACTGCTTTGTTAAATGAACATAGCAAGGAGGTGAGGAAATCACTAACAAGATCTTAATATGAATTTTGGATAGTAATTGAGCATATATAGACAGCCAATTCATTATTTTCCTATGAATTAAACAATTCACCATTTGAGTTATGTCATTTGATATCACTTCAGTGGTTAGCTCATGGAATGCAGTATTTAATCAGTATCCATTCAGCTAGGATAGCCACCTTTCATTAAAAAGGAAGGGAACACATCCTATGTCAGGTTATATGACAAGACTCATCAGGCATTGGGACTAAGGTAAATTAGAGAATGCTGTCTGTCAGCCATCTCAAGTCATGTGACAAAATCCCTACCTTCTCTATATAGTTCAGAATAACTCAAGAGCTGCAACCTGAGAAGCCAACCAAATACTTCTAAGTATCTGTGTAAGTGGTAAAGATAGAGCAGAAATATCTACATGTGGTCAAGAGATAAGGCTCAGAATTGTTTATGTAAGACTTTTTTCTCTCTACCTATCAAGGCTTTCTGAGAGCAGTATGTCCATTTGTTAATGTCGTGGTACACACATATGGCTTTTAGACCCCATATGACAAGTATAGAAGGTACCAGTTCTGACTAGATAGAATGTCAAGTAACCAGTGTGTAATTTTAAGAATAAGACCTTGCTATGTGTACTTGTGGAATAGAAAAGAACCCTGTGTTCAACTGTTTTTCTCAAAATGTTATCAGTGGTGGTATGAAATCACTCCCACAGAGTTAGTTAGATCCCTAAAATTCTTCAATGAATACAGGCTTAAGAAACATGATCTAATAAAAGTTACAGATGCAAAAGGCTTAGATAATAATGCTTCTATATAGAAATAAGCATATTTAATCCTATGAAACTCATATTCTGAAGTATACATTCAATTTACTAATAGTACTCTTCCTGGCAAGATACTAGTTTTGTCAGACATCATCTAAGATACAATTTTATTTGTTTCATGGCAAAAATATTAAAAATGAAGTCTCAGGAATTAGTATGCCAGAAAAGCTTACGGTATGGTGCTGTGGTGTATAACCAGTGTCACCTGTTTAACAAGTTCCTGTCTGTGGCATGTACTTACCTATAAATGTAAGTAGATGGAAAGTCAATGCATCTTAATGGACATGCTGACTCATTTGTGGCCTAGTTGGATTTGCAAGCTGTCTGTGGTTTTTATTTCCTTTAGTTTATGTTTGAAAGGCTGACTCATCACACTAAGGAAAGTATTAATCTCTTGGGGAATATTACTTTCCAATGGGTTCAGAAGAAAAAAAAAATTAGCACTAAATCTTAATTTTTTTAAGAGTCTCTAAAACTTGAATATCCTGTAAATACACAAGAAATTTCTATTTAAACTGCAATGCTAGGTTTTAAAAAAGCTAAAGATTAATACTATGTAATATTACACTATCATAACTGCATTATTTATAGAAAAACATTTATTTTCAAACTTTGGATTTGGAAATTTAATTTGAACTCCAATTGCAAAAGCACATGGACTCCAGTTAAGGATCTGACTTCTATATGGTAGTTTGCTGTCAGGGTTGAAATCCAAAAGATATATGGCAACAATATGAAGAATTACATTAACACAAAACTGTAACATGCAGCAATGAGAGATAACACAATATAAAAATCCCTGTAATTTTTTTTCTGTTTGTTTTGGTTGCAAAGTATCTACCACAGTGGCTTTGGCTGCTAAATGCTGCTTAATACAGATAAGAAAACAAGAAAGTGAATTACCTGTATTAAGAGAATAGTTGTATTTCACATTACTAATCTTTCCTCTGCAGAGAAGCCCATTTTCTACAATCCCAGCATTTGTTATCATGTCATTATCACACATACATTAAAAAAAAACCAACACAAAAACCATAAAAATACATGTGATTGCTCCTGACAGTAGACACAGAATCCAATTTAGCTTCTCAAAGAGAGAGTTTTATAGATTTCTACCATCCTATTTCTCAGAAATTTAGATTTCAGACTGATGTCAACATGGCCTTTTATAAATTAAACTTCTTTCTTATGTTCTTATAATTCATTGGTAAGGAACACTTTCCTGGCAAACTACAGTGTGGCAGTCAACATTCTTATTTTTTTTCTGACTCTAGGAGTCAAAAAATCCCTCAATTCTACATTAGCAACATACAGTGTTTTCAATAACAGGCTGTCAATATTTTAAGTTTCAGTAATTACCTTAAGTTCTTAAAGAATTAACCAGGCTGCTAATTTACTGGAATTGTTTCAATGTCCGTATGTTTAGTACTCCCTACAAATGAAGAGTTTTTTCTTATTACTTTTTTTCCCTTTATCTGACAAATGTTAATCACCTGTATTCAGATTTCATTTTATTTAACTTTATTTGTGCTTGAGGTGATCTTGTTTTACTGAATTAATTTTCAACATGAAACTGCCTTTTTTGGGGCATCTTCATTATATTTGTATGAAAACTCCAAGCCATATTACAGAAAAACAAAGCACAATATGTTTCCTTTATTACTATTTGTGACTCTTACAATACAGCAAAATAAAGTGTTTATTCAGTTCAGTTATATCTGCAGAAGTATGTCACCACAGCATAAGGCAATATCTTTATACAAGAGCTTTAATTCAACTTTAAACAGACAACTCACTAAAATTAAAACATGAGCTTCTTGCACCAAGAGTGCCAGCTTCTTTCATAAAGAGTAACAAGTTCATTCCCTTTTGGAGATAGCTGTGCCTTTTAAGACAATAAGTCTATTACTGTAGGCATAAGCTATTAGATCACATGCTGGTGTCACCTGTGATGACCTGCATTTTTCAGAAGATCAGAATGGAAAAGAATAACTGACTGACATTTCTATTGGCGAGCACTTTCAGAGTATATTTTAAAGCACTGAGCAGATTCATAAAACCAAGTAAACTTATTAAAAAAAATGTGTGCTCAGATATTCACGAACATTTGGGAAATATTTTTATTCTCTGAATGGGAAACAATAGAATTTCAAAAATAATTTTCTAACTCATAAAATAGGGGTGTTATTAAGAAACGTACCCATTCAGTTTTACCCTAATGTACACTGAAAAAAGCAAATCTTAAAGTGACTAAGAAAGCAAAAATATCAAGACCCTCAGTATTGTTCTTTATTAAAGCTGTGACTGATCAACTCCAGAACAGACCTGTATTTAGAGCATAACACTGAACTCAGCCTCAGTTCTCCTCTTTGTCATATCTTGCTTGGGCTCCTTTAATCACTGGGCTTAGGAGGCACACTGGCTTGTGCCAAAATGCTCTTCTGGATTTAAGAAAATTTGTGTTCGAGCATTTGGCCAAAAAAACTCAAGTCACATTAATGACCAGATATTTCATATCATAGACAGTGAATGACACACAGCTACAGAATTGACTGGATTAATCATTTTTACTTAATAGCTGGGTGACATTGACCAAATAACTTTCCGTTTCTTTACTCTTTTTTCCCTACTTCAGGCTACAAGGATAGTGGCTGATTATTGGGGTGTATTCCTTGCCCATCAAACTCTGCATCTTGTTTGCTGTTCGTGTTTGCTATTCTACAATTGCTAGGTATCTGGTGTTTATACCTAGCACAATGAAATGCAATAAACAATGACAATGACTTGAATTCCAGTGATTGTAAGTGTCATCCACATTAACATCTATTTTAAATATTGTAATACATATTCATAGACATTCAAGAAGCAAGTCTGATGCACCAATATATTTAATTCACTTCATCTTGTTAAATAGGAGAATTTGGAAGCGGTAAAAGAGTGTTTCTAATACAAGAGGATTGCAATTCATGCCTATCTGCAAAGAACTTCTATGACTTTTGTGAAATAATAACAGATAATGCAGGAAATGTAAGTGTCCTAGGTTTGGGGAAGATTCTTTACTATAGCTATTACACTAAGTGATAGATGACAGTGCCGTCTGACTGTTTCCAATCTTAAAGTTGGTTTTACTCAGACACTAGCAGTGCTGTCAGCCTGTCAGCATTTATAAGGATCTAAAAATTTCTTAAGATTAGATGATAAATTAAAAATGTGATTTCTTCATTTATGTAACTGCTACTATTGTTGGATCAGTCCAAACCCTGTTACCTATATTAAAGAGATCAGCACATAGTACAGTTATTTTTCATTTAAAAGTAAAACTTTCTAATAGAAGTTTAAAAATCCAGAAGTTGATTTATTTTGACTACCTAGGACATGATCTTTTATGTTCTTTGCTTTTACCTAAAGTTGTCTGCTACACGCACTCTTTATCCTGTCTACAATTTTAAAAAAGTGTAAACTCTCCCAGAACTGTGTTTTAATGTGGCTACACAAAGTATTAGACTTGTATATAATTACTACTGTGGATTTTAATAAAAATAGTAGAGACTGTTGTTATAGCAAAAATATTCTGAGTAAATTAAATATTATTTGTAAAATTAAAATAATGAAGTTAGATGAAAAATGAAAGGATAGCAAAGATAATGGAATTATTCACTGATACAGAGATCTAAAAACCTCTAACATAGACCACAAACTGTCTTCAGATCTGTGTCCCCTCTATTTGAGTTTAATACTTGTATGTATATATACATGTACACACATACACATGTGTGTATCTATGTTTTGTACATATATGCAGACAAAACACAGGGCAAGTTCAAAGTTCCTGAAAAGAGCTTGCAGTGATTTTCTAAGTTTTCATAAGTCTGCCAAGTGCCTCCATTTGAAAATGCATTTGATCATGCAGAGCTACTTACGGTACATTTCACATATTTTCTTACCAAGATATTTAAATGATGTTTTGGAAAAAAGAATAAAATTATTAAAAATCACCATGTCAAAATGACAGTTTGATGATGCATAAACACATTTACTCTTTCACAACCACATCACATTGGCTTAAATTGCCATTACATTGTTATTCTCAACAGCTTCAGCTATGAAAGTCTCAGAATTTCCACTCCACAACTTATTATTAATAATAATAATAATTAAAAAAAAAAAAAAGTAACATTTGTTATGCTGTCATTTATAAGGAAGTAGTCAGGCTGGCTGGATAACATGGTTGTGAACTTGTTATTAAAAACTTTTTTTTTTTTTGCACTTGTGCATGAGTTCTTAAAGTTGAAGATAAAAAACATCAGATGGTAATATTTCGAAAAAACATGAGGACAAGAGCACTGTGGTTAAATCTGTGCTGGAGTCCAGAAGATTAGGGTTCATTTGTGTCAAGTCAGCTAATTTTTCTATGCATGAATTGAATTTTTGAAATATACTCTTACTTATTTAGACTGTCATGCTCTTTAAGGTATGGCTTGTGTTTTATACATTTACATCCTGAGCAACAGAAAAGTACAACAGTGATAAAAATTTATGCCAACTGTGCTTAAATTGAATGTAAAGACTGATTTCTGCAGTAGTCTAACAATTTACTAACAATGTAAGTGCTAAGACAGTAAGACAGATACAACTCTCTAGTTGCTTTGATTATTTCTTTTAATATAATGAAATTAAATTTAGAGACATATATTTGGAAGTAACATTCCTTTTCTGTGGTCTCAGAGTGAGCTCTGCTCACTTTTATGTATTGGGATATGTATGGAACTCACAGCTTAGAGCAACAGTTCTGATAATCTGCACTGCATATGAACTAAGATTCACATTTTGAACTGCATTTTGTTATGCTGGTTTCAGTTAGTTAATACCAGAAGAGAAATTTATATACACAATGTATTCTGATGTTATACCTTACTAAGCCGTATCTGGCAAACTTCATAAATCACCCAAATGCCCAAGGATCAATGTCTGCCTAAATATTTATCGACTCTTGGCGTGACAAAGGGCAGCCCTTTGACAATTATAATATCTGTGATTATAAAGCCCTTAAGGGTGACCAAGAAATCAAGTAACTAAGTATCCTTAACTTTCTTAAGCACTTAATGAAGGAAAGATCTGCGCCTGTCCACCTATCACCAGAAATTCTTGAGAGCACAATTTAAAAATAATTCATTAAAACTCTGTTTCAGTAACTTTACCAAAGCATTATGCTTCAACAGGAGCAGACCAGGAATATGACTTGTCTTATCCTTTCTAGCTTATTTGAAAAAAACATTTTCTTTTCTTGTCTTTTAAGTTTAAAGAAAGTTGAACAAAGCATATTTAATTTTTTAATGGAGTATAACAGCCAACATTGGACCATTCTGTAACTATATCACACAAAGACAAACCTGTCCAAAGTGGAACCCATATCCAAAAAAATGACAGGAAACAAATTGTACCATTCCCTTTTTACATATGAGAGCCTGAGGCCCAAACACAGTTAAAACCCTTAGAAATACAAAACTTGTATCAAAGACCTCAACTGAATACAAATCTCTTTGTTTAGGTCATAAACCATATTATCACTGTTCATTCTTGCTTGGTTTTGTCTTAGAGCCAGCTGTGGGCCTTCCTTTATTTAGATACCTTTAAAGCAAACAGAAATAGGCTGTAAAAACCATTGCTGCTACTCAAAAAAAAAAACACCTGAATTCAGTTTCTTAACAAACTGTTCTGTACACTATACCTTACTGTAATTCATAATTACCAGTATAAATCTGTTTTCTATATCTTCACCGCAATAAAGACTTCATTGCCACTAAGAACATAATTTCCATATTACATACAAAATTGTCAGTTCTAGTAATTGTCTAGCTGTCTGGGAAATAGAGACTGTTAATAGTCATACTGAATGATAAGATTTTTACATAGCCTAAGCAATTTATTGTAATGAATGTTTCAATAGGTGTGTGATATTGGTTTGCAGTGGTATTAAATTATTCAGATTTATTGTAGTCCATATGACCTTAATTTATTACATTTATTATTATAATGTAATTTCTTTCCACATATTTGGTATATGACGTGATTGCTGATTAAGTACTGTGAGTTTCCCATGGTGTACAGCATTCAGCTCAGACAGTAAATACAAGTGGTAGTGTAGTATTCTAGACAGTGCAGATGACAGTGAGTGGTGGATGAAGAATAAAGACCAAATAAAATTTTATTTTCAGGTCAAGACAGCACAGAGCACAGAGGTGTTTTTCTCCCTTCTGCCTTGTTGCTTTTCCACAGCAGGAAAAACGACTTAGGTTTAGGCCCAGGCACAGCTTTTCTTCACTTGGTATTATGGTGACATACTGTAAAATATTTCATAGACATATGAAACAGAAGGACAACAGCTGACCTTCAAGTGTCACATACTTGAAAGAAATCACCCATCCTATCATTTGTTCAGGATCTGATGACTTACTCTGAACTGAATTTAAATGAAATGATTTAGGGTTAAGATAGTAAAATTCATCCCTGGTAGTGTGTTTGAACTTTATCTTAAAACAGTGCCATGTCACATAACTATGAAAAAACTGTACTTCCCACTGATATCTCCTCTGCTGCTAAAAAAGCAGAACTGAATAGACTCATGCCAGCTTGCTACAGACCTTCTTGCTCTCTACAACTATCTGAAAAGAGGTAACAAGTTTGAGGTTGGTCTCTTTTCCCAAGTAACAAGTAATATGACAAGAGGAAAAGGCTTCAAGTTGCACTAGGGAAGGTTTAGGTTGGATATTAGGAAAAATTCTTCACTGAATGGGTTGTAAAGAACTGGAACAGGCTGCCCAGGGAAGTGATTGAGTCACCATCCCTGGAGGTATTAAAAGACGTGTACACAGGGTGATGAGGGATGTGGTTTAGCGGTGACATGGCAGTGCTGGGTTAATGGCTGGACTTGATCTTAAAGGTCTCTTTCAGTCAAAGTAGTTCTATGGTTCTTTAGTTATGTAAACAAAATATTAGGCTTTTTGTGCATTGCAAGTTTTCTGAAACTTCATTAAAAATCAAACCTACACACATAGTCATATTTTAGAGTTAAAAAATTCAAGTCAGACTGTTAGACATATATTTTCATTGAAGACAACAAGGCTGTTCTGTTTCATCTGTGCTAAGAACTTGATCGTAAAGATTATTTTGTCATGGCCATATAAACACAGTTTGCTACAACCTTGTCTTCTCTCAGTTAATTTTTACTTAGGAAGTAACACACCTTTGTTTGTTACCTGCTATGCCTTGCACAGTAAACCCTGGTAATTACTGAAAAGGAAATATATTCTGAAAAATAAACACACACACCCCAGTGGCACACACAGAGAAAAAACAGGTAGTGAATATACTGGTATTTTCCAACATTCTTTCATCACCATATTGTATAACTACAAACTGAGGTCATTAATTTCCTATGATTCCTGTGTTTATCTCTGCTTATCCTGTATAAAGAAATAATCAAGTGCATAGGGCTTGTAGCTCCAAGTTGCAGACCTTGATAATATCTAAGTATTGATTTTTTGGAAAGCCACATTAACTGAAATTTGTTACAAAAATTGATCTTGATGTTTGACTGGGACTTAAAAAAACTATAATCCAAAACTACATGTGTGGAACATCTTAGATTAGAATGAATGTGAATGTTTCAAAAGCAGACTTTGTTTCTCAGAAGATGGGCTTACATTATCATTTACGTCTTCTAATATTATCAGTACTTTTATTTGAAAGACTGCTGTCTTTTTCCGAAGTACCTCCAGTTCCTGTGCATATTTTTATGAATATCTTTTATTAGTTCTTGAATTCAATTTCCACTGTGGGTCTGCTTTTGGGATTTTGTTCATTATCTAATTTACCTTAAATTCTGACCCTGGGTTATTGGCAGAAAACCGATTGCTCTTTATCTCTTTCACTATTAATTGCATAGTTAAAACTGAAGGTATAAAAGTCATCATGAAATGATATTACACAAAGGTCAACTGTAATGATTACTTTTATCTCCCAATGGTATTTGTTTCAAGTTAACTTTGAATAAACCAGAAGGTGACCTGAAGTCACCAGTAGACCTTGCTGAAGTTTACAGACACAGATGATTTCATATTGTCCATATTTTTGATATTATGGACTTTAGCAATGTTGAGAGTAACAGTGGATATCCAAAATGCTATTGATTTTTGTTGTTGTTTTTATTTTCAATCATTCATTTCAGGAGAGAAATTTTAATAAAAGTTATCACAGATTAATAACTTTTTCTATTATTGAAAAAAACCAACCTGTTAAACCACTCCAAAATCAGTATCCCATGATACCAACAACAAACATGACTTTGTTATAGAAAGAAAGCAGTTTACAATAAAGAGGAGAAGATATTTGTTAAAAATTAATCTTAAACGTATTTCAGAGGAAACTGAAGAGGCTTATATACGTAAGATTTGTAAGCAGAAAATGGGAATAATGCTTAATGAATATTGCTTGCTATAAAGTATCCAACAAGTTCTAAATTAAAGAATTTAAAGTTGGCATTTAAAGTTGTCATCTATCCGATAATTGGTCAATTTGTCAACTGAAAAAGTACCTAAAATTACTTTCCACCCCTTTCTTCCTAGAATGTAAATGTTCTTTACAAAAAAGCACTTGCTATTACAAGCACAAGATCTATGATGAAGATGACTTGCTGGAATCATCTGAGATCTGTTGATTCCATCTATTCTGTAATGGATAGAAAAGAAGGAAAGATTAAATACGTTCATACTACAGATAACAAACTTGCTCTTCTTAAACTATGTTTTTAAAGCTGTCAGACATGTTCCAGAAAAGCAAAATGAAAAAAAAAAGAAAAGCAGAATAAGAAAAGAAATTCAAAACACTCTGCTAGACAGAACAGCATGCTTCTAAAATGCTTTAAGGATAACTTAATGGCTACAGTCATATTTTATTGTTGAATCTAAATCTGAACAGACTCCACAGAACTAAGCAGGAAATTATTTTCTCATCCTATGCAACTGAATTTCCCAGTGACCTATGTATGAATGTTTCATATACAGAAATCACAGTTGTCCACTTGGTGGACAGAGTCAGTGGAAATTTATGTCTTTAAATGTCACCCAATTGAAAATTTAAATTTTTTTTTTTAGTCAATTAATACCTGAGCATCAAAGCTCAGATTCTCAAACCTATTTCAAGATCCCCCTGTCAACATTTGAAGCTCTTTGTACAGGAGCAGAATTCCACAGCATGCAGGTGCAACTGTGATATAATAAGATTAATCAATTCCACATCACTTTTGCTTCTTTATTGGTAATTTTTTTTTTTAATTTTTTTATTTAATTTATTATATATATCTGAATATGTGTAGCTTTTTATCTTGTCATCTTACTAATTTTTTACAAATACCAAGACTTTGCTTGAATTGATTTTATTGGACCCCCACCGAACATTTTAAAAGTCCAGTTAAGCAAGTGAATTCCAAGGCTTTCTTCACCCCCACTACTTCCAAGAAAAAGCTCAGCTTCTACACTGCTCATAAATTAAGTCTTTGAGACAAAAAGTCACACAGGTTAGATAGTTTTTCATCCTACCGTAAGCAATTACAGCTTTTCTCACACAGCTATTAGTGCATGCAATACTCTTGCTGAGATCTAACAGGTACCTTGTAATTCCTTTAATTTTGTTTTTATGCATCTGGGATTTATGCCAATATCTTGCTCCTTCTGTTAAGTGCTGACACCTTAAGGGCTTTTGCTGCTTAGTGTTTAGTGTGCTTAGAGTGCTCAAGGCTTTATGTAGTCATTCTAGCACTTCCTCCTTTTTATGATTTTTCTAAGAATTCATTGTTTTCATTTATCTCCATTAAATTCTGATTTCTATACAGTAACTCAGAACTTCTATCTTTAATTCCTACAGAAAAATTCAAACTGTAGCTCAAAGCAAAAGAGAAGGAAGTAACATGAACTTCTAAACTATCCCTATCCCAAGCTAGGGTCACCTGTGAGTCATAGCAAGCAAAAGAATTATCTAAAGTAAGGCAGCTGTCCCCAGGAGCCAGTATGATTACACATGCCTAGTTGCATCAAGAGATGTTCATTTCGGTGGAAGATTCTTATGACTTTTTATAACATGAAAATAAATTTTTCTGCATGTCTGAATTTATTCACACATAAAAGTTCTTGGTCTTCCTCACAGAACCAAAATAATGCTGAAAGTAGTATTATAGTGAAGAGAATATTATACTGAAGAATGTGAAAAACAGATAGCCTTTGGTAAGACAAAAGTAACAAATGATGGGGAAAATAGTATTTGACAAAAATATCAAGGTTTAAGTTGGGGAGGGATAAATTTCCTTTTTTTTTTTTTTTTCTATCTATGACAAGCAGCATGGTTTCTTTGCTTATTTGTTTTGATCTTCCCCCATTTCTGATTTGATAAATTTCATAAACGTACCCTGGAAGAAATAATTTACACCATTACATTTACTCATAAGAATTTCTGATTGCCTAATTTTCAGAGTTACATATAACGACCTATGTACAGCTGACAGTATCATTCTGCATTCTGGCCTGTTAAAACTAATTACTTCAAGCAAGTCACACCCTTAAATGTAAGCATTAGAGCAAGGAAACATCCCGAGATGTTTTTTGAATTTCTTTGTTCTACTGTAACTAGCTCAGGTTTTCCTACTGCTCTGCATTGCACATTAATATCAACTTAAAATCCAACTTACATAAAGGTTCATAAGATGCAAGACTGTCTTTAAAAAAAAATTATTAATCCCCTTTATTGACCCCTAAAATTCTGAATTCAAACCAAACAGCTGTAAGACATATTGTAAATATTCTACACATTCCATGATTTCATCCCCGAATGTGCTGTGTATTGGATTTTATCAAGCAGACCCCAAAATACTCATTACTTCTTTCTGCGTACATGAAAAGGAAAAATAGAGAACTAGAAAGACACACATCTCCAGTCCAGAAGATATCACCAGGTAAAGAAGCATGCAAAATTTGATTTGCATGATCTACATGGACATCAGGAAGCACCACCAGTCAGGTCAGAGAACAGCTGTCCCATAAAAGCAAGAGAAGACAAGCCCCACATGAGCAAGCCAGCACTGCTCTTTCAGTAATTCCATGTTAAAACAGGAGGATTTTCTTCCTAAACCTGAGTCAGATAATCTTCACACAGAGAAGATTTATCTTTATTAATGTTTTTGGTTCTGGAAGCTCTCCTAATGAAAAACAGTTTATTAAAAATAAATAATTAAATATTTTTCCAGGTTCAAGTAACCTCTCACAACAAAACCCATATCTTGAAAGCAGGATAGAAATCCATTCTTCTCTGGTCACTTCTGCCAATACTTCACAGATATGCTGTGTAAAATCACAGAGCAAATAGAGAGATAGGAGACTGGCTGATATTTGTCATGCATAAATATCATTAAGGTACAAATGTTTATATCAGCTATATGTACTAGGTATTCCTTTTCCAATTCAAGTGAAAATTACAATCTGAAATAGACCTAGAATCCTCAGATCAATGAATTCTAATAACAGTCTGTTAACATTTACTCAATAAACTGTCTTCCAATTTAAAAGTTTAGTACTAGGTATGAAATAGAATCCTCTTACACTATGAAGGACCTCAAAAGAAGAGAATGAAGCAGAACAAGACCTTGCTTAAGAGGGAAGTAAACAATATTTTTAAATTGTTTCACTTACACTTCATTGAGGATAATCCTAACAGTGTGTATATTATGTTTTGCAGAAGGGCTAACATCAGGATACCTATAGGCAGCTACTGCCATTTTCAAGATTCTCCTCCTCCCTCTCTTAGGCTAGGAAAATAATTTTATTTTACTTAAAGAAGCATTAGGTATCAATTCATGTTAAACAGTTCATATGAACAGCCATCATTATCTTCCTGAGCCTCTGTCCCCTATCATCTTTTTTCCAAACCTCAAAAGTTTTAAAAATAGAAAAAATAAGAAAGATCGATCCTCTTAACTGTAAAAATGATCTCTTCCTACTACTGTCACCAGCCACACTGAATGCTTGATGTCAGTGTAAATAAGGTGACAGGTAGATAGTTCTGTCCTTGAAATGCAAATCAAATGATGTTGTAAATGCAAGCAGTATTCTTCCTTTTCAAGCACAGAAGTGAACCCAGCAGAGCTCTTTAAAGGCAGTTTCTTTGCTACTATGATTCCAGCAGTCTCTCTAGATGTTTCAAATTTATTTTTTTCCATTTCATTCCAGAATGAGATGCAGGTGTCAGGTAAGTCGCAGTACATGATCCTAACCATACTTTTGTGAGTAGGCAATTAAGTGGTAGCAGGCTTCTAACTGAATTAGTAATTAGACTCCTTTGGACATAAAAGGAACGTGAACTATTTATATCTTATATTAAACTTGCCGAGTTTTGTACTGAATTGTTTTTCACTGCTTCTTCTGTGCCTCCACCCCATTTTGTCAGTGTGCGCTGTAGAATCCTCTTGAACACATAGGGCATTGCACTGCGATGTAATGAAACTAGACCTGGAAACTGTTATTTGAATAAAAACTGTATACAGAAAGACTGCCCAAGCCACATCCAAGTTGTTGGGACCCTGCAAAAGGGTTATGAATTGGATACGGATTGGATTTTTCTGACATAAAGTTGGGATAATAGTATTTGCAAATGTACCACAGCTTATTTATTCATACTTGTAGATGTATTTTCTCTATGCAAGCATGGTTCTAGCATAACAGCCTCTGCAAGTTAACTATTTGTGGCACACAAGACAACTGCAGATCCACTATGCTGCAACAGGAATTCTACTGTAAC
Source organism: Megaceryle maxima (assembly GCA_024605025.1). Taxonomy (NCBI): domain Eukaryota; kingdom Metazoa; phylum Chordata; class Aves; order Coraciiformes; family Cerylidae; genus Megaceryle; species Megaceryle maxima. Next base: position 18,209 of record JANHGN010020482.1, on the reverse strand, counting down.
GTGACAGTTTTCAAACTGTTACAGGCAGGGTTATTTTGGTCAGGATCTATAAGCAACCCCAAGGATTCTCTTTTTTAAAACAATACAAAAAGCCTCCTACTGAAAAGTTTTGCTCTTGTTTTTTTTTACAGTAAAGTACTAATAAAATACCCAAATTACTGTATTTAACTTTCAGCAGTTCAACATAGAACTGCAGAGATCCACCAAAGATTATTTTCTGACCCAATAGAAATAATTGTCTTCAATTACTCAACACACAACGGAATTCAACAATGCCCTGTATGGTCTCAGTGAACATACATTATTCAAAGAACTGCAGGGCTGTTTTTAAAAAAAAAATGAAAGGAAAAAATACCGATGTTTATTTGTTTTTCCACATGAAAAGTAGCATTTGAAAGCTGATTCAAAGCCTTTCCAATTCAGTGAAATGGTTCCTTTTGAGTACAGTGAACCTCAGATGAGGCCTCTGGGGAAAGAAATGGAAGATAGAGAAGATTTACAAAGGATAGTTTTGATTAAAAATGTAATTTTCAGGATGAAATTAAGACCAAAAAAATTGAGTGCATTTACATCTATTCTGGCAGTGGTTCATATCAGTGTTTCATATGAACTACAGTAAACTACTGTCAGAAATGAAATTAATAATGGTAAGAGATTTCAAAATATAATGGTTTAAAAGCATCTAGTTAAGAAATATCATTAAGGCACCTCCTGTGATGAACACCTGCTAGAGACTGCACAGTGCACTTCTGAACACTTGAGTTTGGAAACATTGTTTTTGTGCCAATTAACAAAATTTGGTCTGGGATAGCAGGTGTAAAATTGGTACCATTTGAGATTTTTGGCTGTGTTTTCTTATACAAATAATGCACAACTTTAGAGAGAATGAAAGTGAATTCAGTTTATGAAGCTCCAATCTCTTGAGTGCTGTTGAGAGAAGGGATATCAGAAGGCCACAAAAACATGGAGATTAGTTTTATTTTGTGTTTTTCTTTTTGTTGCAAGGACTAAGCACATCATAAGGTGAGGCTCAGTAAACAAAGTAGAAATGCCAAAACTATATACCTGATAAGTACTGCCCTAATCTTTGATTTCCTTCTTGAGCACATGCACTTTTGTAATACTGAGCAAAACCTGCATATTTAGATTCCAAGGCTTTTAATTTCTCGAGGGTATAATTAATAGCCAAGCATAATACAGACCAAGGTTAAAGAGACCATACTGCAGGAAGCAAGTATGGCTGGTGAAAGGAGACAGAGTCTGATTGTGTATCTGTTAAAGCCTGTGTCCTTTCATGTCAAAAGACAAAGAGAAGCTTATCTTAACAGTAAATATTTAAGTTTATTTTTCTTCTAACCGTTGCTTTTTTTTTATTATTTCACAAGAATTTGAGGAAAAAAGACTAGCTTATTTTATATTAATGGCACTGAAACATATGGCCAAGTACAATAGAAAATTTTTCCTTTCTACATTACAAGGACTGTTTTCTCAGTAGATGTGAATACAGATAAATGGACCTAGATAGCTATTACATAAGTTCTCAGTACCTTATATAAAATTAACACTAATAACTTTTAATTGCCTGTTTTCTCATAAGAATCCACTTCACAAATTGAACAGATGTGGAACAAGGGGATTAAGGTTAAATTTTTACCATGAGCCACAGGGCTCTTTGGTGATGCTGAGTTGGTCACTTAAACTTATGTATCCAAAATTACCTAAGGGACTACAAATTAAGTGCTACAATTATCTATCTGCAGGAAGTTTCTTCCACTTTTCTATATCACAGTGATGGCTGTATAAGTTCCTAATACTGCTGAGTTTTCTGTATACTACAACAAAGTAGTACCTACCTCCCAAGTTGCATCAGAAGCAGGGCAGTGCCACAAAGGTGGATGAGCAGGAGCAAAGGGTAACTGCCGCACAGGTTGTGCCCTCACCAGGTGGCACCATCCCACAGAGCCTATGCATTGCAGCCTGTCCCAGACAGTGAGGGGATGGATGGACCAGGGAACCCAGACAGAAATAGTAGGAGGCAGGGCTAGAGACAAAGCTACAGTATAGGTCTACAATCCATACAGGATACAGAGATGGGCAGACCTATGACACAGACCAGGGAAGGACCAGGGCTTCAGACCTGAGCTCAACTAGATACTCTAGAAGAAGGGCAAGGGATATAGAAGAGGGGACAAAGTAAGGCTCGTCAGGGCATTTAAGGCCTAATGCTGCCCTCAGAACCACAATACCCTTTCAAAATCCAGGTGAATGTGCTTCAGAAGTTAAATGAGTTAAAAACTTGCAATCTAGTCCAATTTGCTATTTAACAACATAAAAGAAAGCTGGCCAATTGTCAGGCTTCCCAGGAGACAGCCAGTAATGAGATGACAAGAGCTTGGCTGGACTGAAGCAATCTCTATTGGCAGAGCTGTATTGAAAAGCCTGTATAACACCTGCTTCCATCATGCTTGGCTCTAGCTGCTAGACCAAGCTTCGCAAAATTTTGATACGCAATGTGTTTTTTTCTCCTGAAAGGAATAAAACAATCACATAAAGTATGTCCAAGATAGTGTTTTTGTTTTATATACTTAAAGCAGAAGAAGAAACCCATAGGAAAATAAAGAAAATTAAACACAGCTAACAATATACTATTATGACCTTATAACAGAATAACAGGAAAATTAGAATCAAGAGACTTAAATTCTCCTGGCACAGTTTACAGTGTAGCACCTTAGCAAATACTGGAGAAGCTGTGGCGAAGGCCTAACAAGAATTCTTCGAATTAATGGTCTCTTACCCTCTCTAGGTCCATGGGCAGTATATTCTGCTCCCTGAAAACATGGCTGAAAAATATCAACTGACTCAAAAGAGAAAACAAAGCTTTGGACTTTCATGGGTGACTTCAATTTTCATTACATATTTATGCTCATAGACCAAGTGTCAAGATTTTATGATTTACCTCACTACCCATCTCCTTTACTCTAATTACTGTTAGTCACTTAGACAGCTACACAGATCCAGTACTCTTCCCCTTTCTCCTCAGCCGCTTCATTTACACTCTGTATTTCTTCATAATCTTCGTAAGTTCAATTTTTTTTCAACATTACTCTCCCTCTCAGGATCTTGATGGTACAAACCATAAACACCCAAATATTTCAGTTACTCTCTCTCTTTTCATGTTAGGAGATTGCAAATGGGAAGGACTAAAAGATGACTTGGATAGCAAAAAGCAAAAGTTAGCTTTGGTAGGCTTGGTACGTGTAAATAAGGATGAAGACATGTCAATGAATACATGTCACCTTTATTGCTACGTGCTAATTCCACAAGATGTTGAATGGGTAAGCCACACTTATATCTGTATTACCCACTACTTTCTTAAGCCTCTGTGAGCACACTGTGGAGAAAAAATATAGGGAAAACATATTATGTCTGTGCAACTCTGTCTATCAGTAATCAATGTAGATCTTAGGCAGCCAAAGTATTATGGTTTATGAAAAATTTAAATTATTTTTCAATATGAAAGGCTGAAGGAAATGGAATTGTAAAGCCCTTTTTGCTGCAATAATAGCTCAAATTATTTGTCTCCATTAAAATTTATCACTGACAAACTTAAGAGCAGTTTTTATAAGCTATTCATATTGTATTATCTGTGCTCTTCAATACAAATGAATTGTTCCTATCTCAGCTTCTCCTATCTCAGAGAAGATATGCTTAGCAGAGTAATACTATCATTAATTACTGTAATTAATGCAAATTATGCAAAACCAGTAAAATTAAATTACCAAAGAAATAATAAACTTTGAACTGAAAATGCAACAGTAAATGCAGAAGTTCAACTCATAATGGCTTAATTGCAGCAAAAAGAAATCTGAGCAGAGTGTTCAGATTTTGGTTCTACATGCTAAGGCTGTTATAAAAAGCCTTATAAGTTTACAGAATGCAGATGTATGGAACATAATATAAAAATGGTTCATAAATAGAAAATCTCTCTTTAAACCATTTGTTTTATAGTATTTGACTGATACTCTTTTTTTAACCAGCTGTTTTAAAGAGCATTGTACCATGGATTTCTCACAGAGGATAACAGATTGTCTGGATCCACATTTTAATGGGCAAACTACATTCTCCCATGTTTTAAACCAATAAAGTAGATAAGTATTGCAAAATTACTAGGGTTTCATAAAGCCATACCTCCATACACAATATGCCAAATATGTCAGTATCTTGAAGTTTTTTGATGTGGAAACATGCTTGCAATTCTATCTTGAATTCAGTACAATCTTTAGTCTCAGTTAAGGAGTCAGGAGCCAGGTTTTTTTAGTACTTATATTATTTGCAATACAAATACTATAATAAAGATGAAAGAATTTAAATGGTCTGTAAAATTAAGAACCAAATCACAGAGGTCTTATCTCCTTTTCGTACTGAAATGAAAGAATTCTGGAATTTATGTCAAAAAATCAGAGTTTCACCAACTGTTGTACTCAGATCCAAGATGAAGGATTTTTTAGCTTCACAGCTTTGTTTCAAAACTCTACCTACATCTTAGTCGTTATTGCTGTAACCTTATTATCTAGCTAAATTATTGTAATTATGGTAAACCAATACTCTAGGACATTTGAAAAGTCAGGTCTTGAAGACAAAACACACTTTTTCTTCTGAACTATGAAATAACCTCCTAAGGAGAAAGGTATCCTTAATTTTGGGCAGTGCATGATCTTGAGTATGCAGGTTTATGCAAATGTTATACAACTAATGTAACTGTAGAAATTCTCATGCATTTCTTTTGTGAATCCTTCAGAGCTCTCCAATTCAATTATATTGTTCAGCAGTCTGTCTCAAATGTGAATTATGTGTGGTATTAAAAAAAAGAAGTAATTCACGTGTTTCATTCTACTTTGCTCTACTAAGTTAGCTTTCTTTGGAACAAAAAATAGCAGGAGTGTTTCACACTAAAGTTTGTGGGTTTACATTTTAAAATTAAGCTTTATCCTGGTGACAGATATCTCATATTATTATATCATGTCAAATGTGTGTAACCCAACGTATTTCTTTAGAGAGGGTACCATTTAAATTCACCTTGCAATCTAGTTGTATGCCACAATGCTTATCCCTGCAGTTCAGGAGATAATGGCTCACATCAATTAAAAATACTGCTGCTGTTTCTCTGAAGAGCAAAAAATCAAAAGCTTTAACTGTTATTTTGAAGTATGTGTTTAAATGGTGGTCAAACACTGTAAAATACCAGATAGCCTAAAAGACTGACAGCTGTTTGTTCTCTAGTAAATCAGCAAAAGTGAGATAGTACAATGCTGCTGGTAAAATACGCCTACTGTCTAGAGTACAGATGTTTAGGTAATATATATTTTAAAATAAAATGTTACACATAAGTACGTTTATAAATAGGAGTTATAGGTGAAAAAATATTAACTATTAGATATGAGCCTATTCAGAAACAAGTACCCTATTATATCACTGTTGACTGTAGGTCAGACTTGGAGATAGGGTTTGTCAGTAGGTGCCTGTAAGAAAATCCAACAACTTCAGGATTTATTTTCATATATTAAAAAACAAACTTGGAAAAGTTAAAGGCTTGATTCTGTGACTTCTCTGAAAGTTGGATTGTCACTTCTTGGCCTTTTTTTCCCCTTATACGGACTTCAAAACTCCTTATATCAGGTTCTGTACATACAGCTTCAGGACACTCTGAAATCAGTTGGATCATTCCTAAACTTTCACTTCCCTAAACCCAAGCATGCCTGTAAGTGTTAACAAGATCATTGCCCAAGCATGCTGTTAAATACTTCATGAAGTATTTTTTTATCCTAACTGCTTCGCTATGTATGATCACAATACAGAATTGCTTTGGTTTCAACAGAAGCTCAAGAATGCTCATTTTATAATGTGCAGATTTTTGTAGATTTTTTTCTACTGCTGTGTATTCATGACATCAACCTGTTAGAGATTTTTTTGAGGATGTATTTGTTTTCTTTTTCTTTTTTTTTTTTTTAAATCATTAATAATTTTAAAAGCCATGACAAAAAGACTTAAATTTGGCTTATTTGAGAAAATCAAGTGAAAAGGCAGCCTTGGAACACTGAGCCCAGACACTGACAGTGTAGTAAGTGAAAGTAAAACCACAATAAATGCCAAATGAACAAGAGGAAAAAAGCTAAAATAAGATGTTTGATGGTCCGTAATGACAGGTATTACTCCTTGTAACTAACTTGCAAAATTGTTTCTGTGTATCTTTACTCTTTGTAGGATTCAATTTTCTTCCTTTATTGCATGTTTGAGTTTTGCCTTTCTAGGACTATAAACAAGTTTCTGTATCTTGAGCTATAATCACAGAACAAATAGAGGGCAAGCAGTCACACTCATGTTAGCATTAATTTAGCTAGCACAGGCAATAACAAAATTGACATCCCATAGATCCTAGGCGAATCAGTCATTGCAAGCCACCAGCTTGAAGCTTGATCAGTAGCATCTTTGCTACAGCTATTAACCATGCTGCCTACCTCCACTTCACTATACTTATGCAAATGTGTACTGCAATTGCATCCTTTAGCTGAGCTTCATGGCTGATGAAAATATGCATAACTATGTTCACCCACATAACTAGTTTCACCCACTCTTGTATGAACTCTTGTATGTACAAGAATGGGTGATAAAAATAATGAATTAAACTCCCAAACTCATGAAATCATCTTAGAAATTGTAAGAATATAAAAGGTTAAAGAAAAGAATGGCTTTCAACATGCATTATTAAAAGTATTTGTATACTAATACTACTACTCTTTTACTTGATTTATGCCATTGCATAGTGTTAGCATTTCTTGAAACAATGTGGGATTATTATGGCAGGCTTTTGGAACAGAAAAATCAGGCAGGAAAATTGTCTCAATAAAGGACAGTGATAGCCCTGTTAACTGCTTTGGTTATCTCTTCTCCCAGTGGCAATGCACACCAGATGTTCAAGAAAGGTCATAGCCAAGCAGCTGATCTCATTTGCACAGCCTCGTGTATAGCTGGCCCTGCTACTTGTAGCTGCCACCAAGGACAGACTCAGTAAGTGAGAAACAGTGATGGCTAATAGAGCAATTATAACTCTTACAATATAACCCTCTTATAATATCTGTTATTGTACTTCTTATAATAACTTTGTTTACCCTGCTGAGAGCTCTAAAATTCCTCTTTATATATTCTATGCTCTTTTGTAACATCTGTATGTTCAAGACCACATAAATAATGAATAAATAACTGAAAGCCAAGGCCACTCCTGCAGCTTCCTCTTGATGCAGAGCTCCACTCCTGAGATGACTTAAGTCCATATCACACAAAGACATTGTTTTGCTTGAAATAAATTGCAGGTAATAGCATTAGCAGCAGGCATAGCATGGCTGCATAAGCTCAGAAATACTACACTGCCTGCCCCTCAAAGATGGTGCTTACATGCTTAGAACCTCAGTCCAACAGAACAACATTTAAATGGTTTAGATTAATTTAACAAGCACTTCAGTGTTTTTTAAAATGACTAAATTATTTTGCAATACAGATTGAACAAAAGCCAAATTGGCAGAAATGAGCTAGATTCATATCTGGAGGAAAAAATATTGTGAGTTTCATCAATCCCTATTTCATCATTTCAGACAATTAAAGAAAAGTTCTTTCCATGAATTTCCGCATAACCACAGAATTTAATTCTTAACTGTTTCATGCTTAAAATTCCATCCTTTTTTGCAGCTATGTTTTTAATCTATGAATAAAGTAGTTCTATCTTGCTTCTCCTCTCTGATCCTGTTGAAAGTATGTCCTTAAAAGAAGAGAATTAAAAAAAAAAAACAACCTGACATACCACAACACAAAAAACAAAGCCCAAAACAACAAAGAACACACACACACATACACACACCCCTATTTTATTTACTGTTTTGATGCTTGGACATTCATTGTTTCTCACTGCTTTTGGAAAATATTTATCCCTTCTTTCTCCTTCCCTGGGGAAAAACCCAAAACTTTTGAAGTATAACTGAATTTTCCATTCTGCCTCTTGAGCAAACATAGGAAGGAAACTAAGTTTTATGCTGGTTCTTTTTGGGGGAAAAAAAAAAAAAAAAAGGTTTTTTTTTTGTGAAGGCTGTAGAAAAGTCAAAGGTGAAATTGTACTTGAAGTGAAACCACTGGAAGCTCTGCCACTGACTTCAGTACCCCAAGATTCACCTAAAATGTTTCCAAAATTCGCCTCTCCCTACTATGTTGCATATCCTACAAGCGGCATTCCCCATGCAGTGTTCATGCAGTTTAAACATTTGGCATTATTTTTGGTGTCAGCAGAGCCAGCAAACAAAGTCCTGAGAGTGACTGGATTATTAAAGAAATAAGCAAAAATGTTACTCTTCAAAAGATGTATCCCCAGTCCTACAAATCCAATTTGGTCCTTGAACAATTTGACACATCTATGTCCATTTCCATTACTAGCTCTTGGAGTATTTCTTTTAATTCTTCTTTCCTTATCTCCTCTTTTTCCTAGTTTTATCATCACTAAATGTTCTAGGCTGTGGTAAACGTGACTGTATGGGTCAATGTATGTATGTACTTGGTATGTTTGAAGTCACATTAAAATTTATGTTAATATGCCTAATCCTGTTTAGTGTGATGAATATGGGTCATGAAAAAACACATAATAAGAATTTTTTTTTTTTTTTTAAATGGCCTGTTTACAACCTTTTCAGATTAGAGTACCGTGTATACTAGATTATAATCCAGTCTTTCATGTGAAATTCCTAACAGTAAACTTTCGTTCATTTTAATTAGTCAGGATATGTACAAATATTATGTCTATCTCTTTAGTCCTAAGCCTTTAATCTACCTTCTGTAATAGCAATGCTTTTTATGAGAACCAGACCTGCTGAACTGGTAATGGGAATCTTCAGTATTTTCTGAGCATTTTATTTTCATTTTACTGAAATGAGGTCTAGTTTGTAATGATCTAGTGTGAATATAGATTGACCCAAGCCAATCTAGCAAAACTGAAGATCAATTTGGGAGAGACAAGCAAAACAAAAAAGCAAAATAGCAATACTCTTGTATTTGTGGTAAAGGAGATAGGCTTTTAAGGTTCCTACAATTTGGGAAAAATAACGACTTTGCAGGATTTATGTCCTGTGAACACTGAGCTATAAATGCAATAAAGTTTTCTCATCTTTGACCTACTGTGGATCTGACTATCTCTCTGCATTTAAGTTTGGGGTATATTATTAGTATTACTGTTATGTCTCAAAAATGCATCTATAGATGGAATGAAACACAAACACTTCTCAGTCTGTTAAATTCTGCACTGACAGAGTGGGGGGAAAAATGTATCAGGAATGATTTACTGTTGGAGCTCAATTTAAAATGAGTGGAAGTGCCAGTAAATTCCAATGGAACTATCCATCACATTCACTCTTTTTTCCATTTTGCAACGTTTAATTTAAAGAACAAATGTTTAGCTGACATGGTGTTGTGCTGTCATTCACCTGTCCTGAGTCTTCAAACTATGCTTCTGATAAAAACGAGGGATGGCAACTATGTGGCTTCCCAGGATCTGGTTTTTCCCATTGCCTTTTCATACAGACTGCAGATTGACTGTTGCACAGTAATATTAATCTCTTCAACTGAGGCAGAATGTTCATAAAAGCAGGATAAAAAGCAAACAAAACCAAACAAAAAAATCCAAACAAAACCAAACAAAACAAACCCAAGAAAAACAAAAATGTTTTACAGCAAAGCCATGCTAAAACAAGTCAAATAACTCTTGTTATTGCTAAATTTGTCTGCAGGTAATTGCTTTCCTTGAAGAATTGGTACATGCTCCTCTCAAAATTTAATTAAAACTGGCGGTATCTTTTAAACAAATATTTTACTAATATGAAGAAATGCACAACTACTAGTGTCTGCACAACTGATTTTCTGTTAGTTAAAAAACAGCTGCATAATGTATCACGAGACGACCCTGATTGTGTATTTTTTCTTCCTTGATGTTTGATACTGAAATAGCCAAGATGCTACAAAGAGCATATTTAAAATCAGACTAAAACAATGGTTCAAGAGATCATCTGGTAAAAATCAGTATCGTCCTCTGTGATTAAAACAAAATATTTAATAAAGTCATAGACAGCTTAGGAGGATCTCTAGCCTACTCCTAGACCACAGTCAGGTTGCCATAGAAACAAGAAAAGGTTTAGGATCATTTGGCATTTTATGAATAGATTTTAAAGCTGTTTTATATGCAGCAAAAATATGAACTCTAAGGTACTTTTCCAATTAAACAAATCAATTCCAGGAATCCAAACATCTATTTCTTCTTTGTCTCTGAAAGTAAAGTCATGACTAAGGATGAGCAGACATCATTATCACGTGATACTATCCTTGACCATTATTTAAATTCAGCTGAACAATATACATAACAGAATAAAAATAATGACTAGTTACATACAAAATTGATCAGATGTTTTCTATCAATCAGTTGACAGAAAAAAAATTAGTGTTAAAAAGCATAAAAAAAACCAAAAGAGGGCATATAAAATAATTTTAGGTGTAAGAACGAAATGCTGGACACACATTCTTGTGAAATGTTATATGTATCACTTGTATTTATTATTACAGTCTTGGTAAATTCTAAAAAGATATGTGTGAAATTATTCTATAGCTAGATTTTTTTTGTTAAGTTACAAGATTGCATGCAAAGTATTTTATTAACTCAGGGAAGAATAAAGGAAATAAAATGAAAAAATATTCAAGTTACTCAAATATCTGCTGTTAAAAATAGAACAGCTAGTGATGTAATGATATAATGTTAATGGTTTAACAGAGACTATTAGAATACTACCTTTGACTGACTATAAATCACAGGTACAACTTCAAAATAACAATATGTTATCAAATTCCTTGTGAGAAAAAATATATGTAACGTGTGTACACATACACATAGACATTCAGCTGTATATGGTGAAGAATGGAAACAAAATTTAACAAAAAATGTATACATCACCTCATGTATCTATGTGCACTACATCAAAGCATTAAAAAATCCCCCTGTATTGTAAATGAGACCATACCCATATGTGTAAGTATATGCATATAAGAGACAAAAGTGAGTATGAGCCACAAACTTAGAAGTATATTCTTAATAGACAACAGAGTCTCAACATTTATAAACTGACAATGGAATAACACTGTTTATATCTGATTAATGTCTCTGTTTTGGTACAAATAAACTTGATTGTGTTGGAGAATTATTTGCAAAGATTAAGAATTTCTGCCAGTCTTTTTATCTCGGAGGGAGCTCAAATCAGATAGTTATTTTAAACCTGATCTTTAACCAAAAATTTTAGATGTATTAAACAGAATCTTTCCCTTGTAATTATTAATAAAATTACCTTAATTATAAAAAGTCCTATTACTGTAGCAAGGAATTTTTCACAATCTCACTGGATATACAAGAGATAAGCACCTAAAGAGAAAACCTCACACCCATATAGGTGGGCTTTTTTGTTGTTGCATTTTGTTTTTAAGAAAGCAAGCACTTTTGTAATATTGCACAAGTAGCTTCAGAGTCAGTGAACAACCTAAAACAGTAGAAGTGTAAATCTGAAAAACCAAAATCAAATATTCAAAGCTAGAAGATTATTGAGGCTATCTCAAAGAATGAGAAAATGGCTTTATATTGCTTTAAATATTAAAAATTTTCAAAGCAGGCAGATTAATAGGGCTTAAAAATGTAATTTTTCTTGTTCCTTTTCATAGCATCTACATTGTCACAGTGGATCAGAATAACATCATGCATTATTTACAGCATTACTTTACATTGTGTTTTTTCTTAAATGACACAAGATATGATGCGTTGTTTACAAAATGTAAAATAACTCTATTACATTCTATCAACTATTTTGTGTATGTTCAGTATAAGGAAAGAAAGTGTCCCTAGAGCACTTTCATATTCTTAGCAAAACATTTAATCTCTTTTTATTCTATTAAAGATTAGATCTCCAACATCATCTTGTATTAATTTTAAAATTACCTTGTTTAGTAAGTTCGGATTTACAACAGAACACCACTGTCATCTGTGTGTAAGAATGAGTTTGTCACATTTTCTCATAATTGCTATCTCTACTTGAATTTCAAAAAGCAAGAAAACAGGACTGCAACTAGCATTGATCAATTTTTGTTATGCAGCTGCTGAAACATCTACTGCTTTGTCCCTTTAATATCTCTTTCTTCATGACTGTAAATATATGCTTACATCCTTATCATTTTCCTAGTTAGAAATGCACTGTATTATTTATTTTATTGAATAAACTGAATCTCAGAAAAACCAAGGATATGCAGAAGGTCAAACAGGAGATAGAATAGTGGAGAAAGAAATTGAGGACCTCTGTCAAATCTGTACATCTGAGTACCCAAAATAGACTTCTCCCTCAACCTCTTTTGTAATTTTTCATATATCTGAATACAACTCTCTCTTTCTTTAGTATTTTTGTTATCTTTACACTTTTCAGATGCAAGCCTTTACTGGTGCATTCCAATAATTTCTAGTTATACTGGTCCTACTTCTATTGTTCTTTCCTTACAGATGGAATCTGCATGGGATCTTTCTTTGTACCATTCATTTTTGCATCTTTAATGTGGTTTTATTCACTAACATATTGCAATATAACAACCACATCACTATACAGATGCAAAATGAAATTATACAACACAAGAGTCAGTTGAAATTGAAAGTTTTGAGTCTATTATTTTGAATGATTTTAGAACCTTTCATTTCTCTTGTAAAACTTGCTTCAATGTCCTACGGACTCACTAGTGCAATCTGAATTACCTGTGTGTGTGCTTTACATCCAAACCAGAATGATTCCTTAGGATTTATTGACCTGGGTTTACTATAGCAGATGTTGGAAATTATAATGTTGTATCTTCCCTACAACGCTGTGCTCTGAGAGCTAAGCTGAAATGAGGGGGAACTGCAGAGATTGGGTGTTGGAAATTGTGCTGTAAAATTATGAGTCCAGGTCATTCTTACCTGGCAATCTCAGGTAAACAAATCACGTATTTTCTTATCCGTTTCACTTCCTTTTTTTAGACTTTTTTTTTTTTTTCAGTTGTCTCTCTACAGCAATGGCCCTTGTGGCTATTTGTACTGATGGCCTTTATAGAATGTTTGCATTAAGCAAGACTGTGTTGTAACTCCTGCTATCAAACAAGGTATCTTCTACAAACAATTAAATGTCTGCCCCAAGAATTACATTTGTCCTCTTTGCCAATCTGTTTTCCCAGTTCTTCTTTCAAAGGACAACCCCAAATGACCTGTTTTTGATGACTGCACTGCCTTTTAACTTTTCATTAGCCTGATTTTACTTCTTATAGAAATATAAGAATATAGAATTGTTTCATTATTTTGAGGTCACATGTCAAATGACATCTATATCCCATTCACAGAGAAAATGCAGAATGCACTCAAGAGCCACTTCTGTTGATGCTAATTTGGCCACATAAAGGTCATGAAAAGTATCAAAGGAACACCACTGTAATTAAACATTTTCTATTAAAGTTTTTATTTTTTTAGCTTTGACTGACACACCTGCAGATAGAGTTTGTCTGGTAGATTGTGGAGATATTTACTCTGCAAGTATAAATGCTGAGATGGGAGTGGAAATCCAATGCTTTTACCCTAAGTATGCAGAATATATGAAACATTTCCATATCTAAGAGAAATTAAAAAACTACATAAACCTCTGTAGATGACAATAACAGCAAAGGACTTTATGACTAGCACAATGGCATACTGTATAATATTCTGTTTAAGGGACAGAGGATATATTCCAATCTTTCATGTGGACTGTGCCTGACTGGAAAAGTACAGGAAGATAATATATGAATGAAAAAATACAGAACAGAGGAGAAAAGCAGATTCTTCATACATTTCACACTTTGCATAATATACAGACCTAAAGCTGTGAAATTCCAGGTATCCTACAGGACAGGTTATTAAAGTATCAGCAGTTGTCTTCCTTTGACTGTACCTCATTATATCTCAAGAAAGAGTTATGACTGCAAACAAGCATGAAGTAAAAACTTTGTACTCCCTATTTGCATATTGCTTGCCAGTTCTTCAAAGCACCAAAGAAACTCAGAGTTTCATTGTTATCCTAACTAATATGCCGTCTCCCTCCAATTTCAAGGTACTCATTGATATGAATCGTGCACATAAAATAACACTTTTTCTGTCAAGAACTCATGATACCAAGATCTTTTCCCCCTAAATGCTCATTGCAGTATTTTAAAATAAGTTATACATATAAAATACAGATGATTTTAACATATCAAGGTGCCCAGATATAAACAAAACACTTTTTTTTAATGATTTGTGTTTGTACTATAAAATTCTATTAATTTTTTTCTTGCCTCTATTATGCATGAGGGTGGTTTGTTGTAGATATTTTCCAATGAAATTTGGGGGTCATATATGAGGGGAGTTTATGAGACCATGACAGTATAACAGAAACATTTAGGGTACTGATATGAATTAAACGTTTTATAGATTCCTAAACTTGGTAACTGCGAATAAGTCTACAGTTAAAAAAAGAGCATTGCTTCATATTTTTTTCCCAACTACTTAATCTGTCACAATTACACCAGTGTTTGTTTTCTTTTTAACACAAATGTGCAAGACTCATAAAGGTAGTGTTTTAGTAAATGTTTAAGACTTTCATAGATATACAATATTTTAATGTAATGAATTTCACAATTTTTCAAAGACAAGAAACATGGTACTCCTTGTTTACTGTTGGAGCTGTTCATATCCGAATCACTGGATGGCCTGGATTTCTCAAAATACAACCCCTATATACAGTTCATTCTTTGACACTTCAGACTACCATTACCTTTGTTTATATTCAGTACATTTTATGCAACAAACATTTTATTACTCTTTAGTCAAGAATGCCAGTTTCCATTACAGACATGACAGAATTTTAAAAATGGTTTTGCTTTTTGCAGTAATCAAACCAAGAACATGAAGGTTGGTAATTAAAACGGATAATAAAAAGGAATGTTGAAAGAGAAAAAAATCCTAATGAATTTCGATATAACATATTGTACTGGAATTCAGATTCCTTTTACAGAGAAAGTACAGGTATAAGATGTAATTGTGTAAGGTTTGAGAAAAGACAGTAATTATTATTACTGGCTAGTAACTATTATTACTAGTATTAATTAGTACCATTACACTATCCCTATTATAGTTCAGTGCTTCATGCAGTGTTCAGGAGGGGAGATTGACTGGGGTAGTACATCTGTCAAAGCGTAACGCAGTTGTCCTACGGCAAGCTCAGGGAGGACAGAAACCTCCTGTGGAGCAGAAGGGCAAAAGCTTGCTTGACCTTGATTTTCAGTGTGAATACAGACCATGAAAGCAGGGCCTCACGATCCTTCTGGCTTTTTGGGTTTTAAGCAGGAGGTGTCAGAAAAGTTACCACAGGGATAACTGGCTTGTGGCAGCCAATCGTTCATAGTGACGTCACTTTTTGATCCTTCAATGTATGTTCTTCCTTTCATTGTGAAGCAGAATTCACCAAGTGTTGGATTGTTCACCCACTAATAGGGAACGTAAACTGGGATGAGACCGTCATGAAACAGGTTAGTTTTACCCTACTGATGATGTGTTGTTGCAATGTTGTGTAAGGTTTCACAGTACATGCAGAAGCACTTGGCTACATGTACTAAAGACCTAGCTGGAAAGGCTAAGAAATTCCTGCCAACACCAAACACCAGGAAGAGCTTTTTTTTGGTTTTGGGTTTTGTTTGTTTGTTTGTTTGGGGTTTGTTTGTTTTGGGGTTTTGTTGTTTTTTGTTTGGTTGGTTTTGTTTTCTGTTTTAAATAATTTCTTTAAATAATCTGTGTACAGATTGTATGGCAATGATACCTATCACTGTCACCAAAGCCTGAAAATTTAATATATTTTTAACTTAGGGAAGAATACTCCAGAAAAATCCTATGACAAGATATTGATATTAAATCATGCTATAATTGAAATAATTTTTTAACAAACATTAAGAACACTGAAAATGTTACAAACTTGCTGTAAAACTGATGTCCTTTTCTAAAGAACTCTGCTTTGGCTTACAAGATCTGATTACCATTTTAATCACCCCATGGCCTGCTCCATGTTAGACATACACATGATCATTCCTGCTTTACATTCTCATGGTATGTTGATGTTTGTTCAGTTGTTTATACCACTGACCATTTTTCTCAGCCTGCTCTTGTCCTTATCTCTAGTCTCTGGGCTTTTCTGAAGAGTCAGTGGAGTGACAGAAACCCTGCAACATCTAAACTGCCCATTCTTTTTTCTTGTCAACTCCCTCACAGGTTTTCTGCCTCCAGAGGAGCTTAGCAAACTCTCGGTTGTTGCTTTTCAAAGAAGGCTGATTTTCCTGTAACAGATTTCTAAATGGTCTGAGACTACCTGCTTTCCAGCTGAGCGGGAACTGATCTGGATCTTGGCCCTTAAACTGTGATTTTATTAAAATCTCTGATGCAAAGCCATACAGAGTAGAACATGGGAAGGAAGTAATGCATCCGAGTTTCTGTGAGGGAGTCACCTTTATGTGAATATAAATACAAATGCCTTAATGGAGAATTGGTATTATAACATCCAGATATGCTTAAAACTCAGAACTGGACCAACTTATTTTTCTGTTTATTCTGACTAAGCTATTGCTTTCAGATGTTTTTCCACCTTTACATTCAGAACTGGAATGGATCTCTGCTGTTTTGCTGGGAGAGTGACATTTGTTATTATCCTCTGTGTCCTACACACCTCAGTTTATAGAAGGAAATGTAGCTCCTGATGAACTGTCTATGCATCTACTGCAGATTCAGATGATAAAGGGGTTCTTTGGCTGCAGTGATTTCTAATATGCATGCCAATGCCTTAATCCAAATTATTAACTATAATCTTCCATGAGAGAATAGCAACTATGTCTTCTATCAATATGTCTAGACATGAAGCTATCTGGGTGTCTAATTGTGATAGATAAGAGGGATAAGTTAATTTAATGAACTTTGAAAACTCAGTCTAGGAATACAGCAAACCAATCTGTAGTGAGCTCCAAGTTAGTTTTTGCAATACCTCTTGGAAGAAAAAGGAAAAGAAGGAAAAATTATGTGTGAAATAAGGTTTGATTTCTTAGAGTCCCGAATGCTTTCATTTTCATGAGGTTTAAAAGGAAAACAGCACAAGAGGAAGTGAAGACTGTTACACCTGACATTGGAATATAGGGAGAATTTGGCTTGACTGACTGTTATTAGATCTTGTTATTTGGGCAGTATATTGGGGTTAGTGATCCTATTTACAACAGGTATCATGGGACTGCAGTTGATACAGACCTTTTGAATTGATATAGACTAGCTGATTCAAAAGACAGCATAAACAGAGCCTCAGAGCTGAAACTGTGCTGAGATGGTAGATAAATAGCTCAGGGGGTAATAATTTGCAATTCCTATGACATTTATCATTCATATATTGACACATCTTAATCAGGGTTAGTTTGGGTATGTCTCCTATCCTGATGGCATGATTGAAGTGTTGTTCAGGATACTGTAGCTAGCTCAACAGTAGCAAGGTGGTGTAAATGCACATAGATGAATACAGGTTTAGGTGTCAGAGATAACAGATGCAACTAGACACAGGTGTTCTGCCTATGTTAAATAGCAATTATAAGAAGCCAAATATACTTGATTAGGTATGACATGCTTCTTTGCAAGGATAAAAGAAATAAGCATGCAGTCCTTTCACTTTTCTTCATCTATCTTTTACCTGTAACATTGAACAGCAGTAACACCCTGCTTGTGCACACATATAGTGACCAAAATAGCATTCTTTATTTTGCAATGCTGTTCACCATGTAATGAAAATATTATTCGGAGAGGAAGCTCATTTTTAAGTAAACCAGTTTCTGTAGCCAATGCACACCATCACCATCAACCCCTTTTAATTCACCTGAATGAATGATCAGACACCGTTTCTGTTGTCCAGGCTTTCTATCAAATCTAGTCAAAAGGCAGATTCATATATTTGATTCCACAGTTAACACATTTTAACTAAAGTGTTGACTCTAGAAACTGAAGTTCTAGGGAAATGAGTTTGCCTAAGCAGATGGGGAAGAGAATA